>JAQMYG010000019.1:13604975-13607475 GCA_030014215.1 Clariallabes teugelsi | reverse complement strand
GACAAACTGAAGAAACCTCAGATCCTCCAGAGACTTCATGTGGTTCCCTCCTTACCCTGAAATGCCTATCACTCTGGAATAGGGTCAATCTGGACTCATTAGACCACATGATGTTTTTCCATTCCATCAAAGTTCAATCTTTATGCTCGGTAGCAATTTAAAGCCCCTTTACTGATTAGCTAACTTATAAATGGTTTTCTTATGGCTACACAGTTGTTTAAATCCCAATCTTGTGAGTTATTGTGGCATTGTGTATGAGGAAATATTAATATTTTAATTATTTAATCCAGCTGTAATTTCTACAGTTGATCTTTTTTATGATTGATCATTACAGAGCATTTAAGTGATCTCAAATCATGATCATTCATTTATTGTTTAACATTTCTCCCGCAAAGTCGACAATTTACCACTAAATTGTTGCAGGTTTTAATAATACATTTGATGTTTCCTAACCCAATATTGTCTTTGCTCAATATAGCCCAATAATTAGACTCTTCTGAAGCAGCAACATTTTATTTGGCCAGGCAGTTTATGTGAATATTGTTTCTTACATTGTTTCAATGTTTGCATTCCTTTTGGAAACTGTTTATAGAAAAGCAAATGCATTGTATAACCAGAAAAGTGTGCAAAAGATCTCAGATGTTCTGTGGCCTGAGCATATTCTAACAAAGATGGATATTGTGTTGCTTTTTTAGACATTAAAAAAATTACAAGGTGGTAATTAAATTTTTGCCATATTTATTTCCACACAGTTTAATGCACAATTGTTATGTTGATATTTAAGCTTAATTTTGCTATTCTTAGGCAAGTTGTATGACCCTGTGGAATCGTGGCCCATTAAGTACCGGTAATGGAGCAGATAAAAGTTTGCCAGTCTGTCAACAGCCATGCTGGAAAGTTGGGAAAAAAATAGTAATATGTCCAATGCCCTTAATGACTTTCCCATTTTCCTACATAAAACTATGCCAGGGTCTTTCAGCCAAAAGGTTAAGAAAAGGCATGTTCTGATTGATTTACGAATAGAAGTAAAACATGTTGAACATTCCCGAATGCATTTGGCCTTAAAATTATTTTTTATAGACCCAGTAAAGTAAAAACCTTAATACAGCAGGTGACACCCAGTTCTCACAGATTCATTCAGACTCTGTTTAAACACTTGCTGTTTACATATCCGGATAGGAAATGGGTAATGTCTTTATGTATAAGCCTGAATTAGACTTTTCTGGGCTTGAAGTTCAAAGCTGTGCTGTTTATGCAGAATCTCTGGCCTGTTGGATCCGGGCCGTCCTCGAACACATGGCCAAGATGAGCATCACACTGCCGAAACAGAAAGGACAAAGAGAATGACATTTAATTCTGTATTAACAGCATCATTGTTCAGAAATTCGGTGAAGAATATAGTTAGAATATTGCTTACGGTATGACACTACAGATATCAGTAATCATTTTGTTTGCTTAAATATTTTTCATCCACAATGAATTTTGCGGATAAATTGCTTCTATAGCTTCTTTTTGCTCTATACTATACAGTTTAATGTTAATTTAAGAAATGTAATCACTTGCAATCACTTTGTTGTAATGAAGCACAGCTATAATTATAAATAAGTCTGTTTTTTATTTTCATTAAATATATGAATTTATGCATATTTACTTAGACAAAGTCAAATTTGCATAAATAAAGGTACCATTTTAGAAAAAAAAATCCAATACAAAAATAACATTCTTAACATTTCAGTAAACATCAGACATTTTTATTAATTGATTTTTACGCAACAGAATTAATTTCACCATAGGGACATGATCCCTGGAAATAAAGCTATAGAATAATGTCATGTGGGCAAGTTATTATGCAATAAGTATATAAAGTTCATTGTTTATTAGTGGTATTTACTATATAATTATACAACTATTGCAGAACTCCATATGACAGTACACTCTTCTTCGTTTTGCTGTCTTATTCCTAACAATTTAATTGAACACCTGTCAGTGCTATAGTCATACATGGTGTAATAAAGTCCCTGTTTTAGTAACTTACCTGTTTGCAGATGATCTCTGTTCCCGCGTTTCCTAAAGAATTATCAGGTCTGCGGATAATGTTGGTGTGACTCTCATCGCCCTCCCATGTGCCATGTGCCTCAAAGAAAGATGGCCATCCTGTTCCAGAGTCGTATTTTGATTCAGAGCTGTGAGACCAGACAGAACTTACATTCATTTACTTCACATACTTGATTTTAGTAATGATTATTTCTCAGGTAGAGAGTTGCTGTTCAATAAGTGTAAATGAACTAATGTGATTGAGAGATTTTCCTGTTTATGACAGAGCCAGGAAGCCACACTGATATACACTGAGCCTGGTGTCTTCATTTACAATATGTACGCTGTGTTACTAGTTTGGTGATTCCGTGATATGTAAAAATTAATAAATACACTACCGTTCAAAAGTTTGGGGTCACTTGCAAATTTCTTTGTTTTTGTTTAGTGATTTATTTTCTACATTCTA
>JAQMYG010000019.1:13579792-13593274 GCA_030014215.1 Clariallabes teugelsi | reverse complement strand
TTCCCAGACTCAGAGTGTGAAAGGGTGGTTCTGGGAGCATGAGGAATCACATGTGTATTATAGAAACATTATATGCTGTATGTTGTATATTTTAGGGAGTACCACTGTACTGCATAACGTATTAGTTATATGTTGTAGTTATGTTCTACAGTAATGAATGTGCTCATACAGAAAGAAAAGAAAAACATTCATGTAAAGTAATATTAAATATGATCTCACCCGAATCTGTACATTTCTGTGGCTGTTGGTTCATCATTAGCACACACAGTAACTGCCCAGCATGCATTTCGACGGATTTCAGCGTCCTTTGATGCCAGCAGGTTAACCAATGGTTTCAGACCTCCAGCATTTCTTAACTAATAAATAATAAAATATATCATCTTAATTATGCACTCCATAGAACACTCTTTAGGTATCTGCTTTTGCATATAATCCTGATAATGGGAGTGTTTGTGCATAGGTGAATGAGAACTTGAACAATACTGTTGATGTTGTTGCATACTACCAAAGAACTTGCATTTTATTACACCTTGTTAATCTTTATGTTTAATTTATGCAATGGCAAAGGGGCTCTTGTGTAACACAAATATGTCACCTAAATGCAGTGTATTTCCCTTGTATATCTATTTTTAATATTTATTAATGCATTTGTATATTTTTTCCATATAGCAATTATAAATTATTTGATTATCATCTTTGACACAGAAGTAGCTTATTTGATTTCAAATAATTTTTAACCTTGTGTAATATTGTTGCAATTTCGTAAAAAAAAAAAAATTTTATAAAAAAAATTTTTTTACCTGAAGACACTGCAATAAATTGCATTGCAAAAAATTATAAATGAATATGGTATACATTTTTTTACATGTACATGTCTCTCACAAAATACACACAACCAAAACATCAATAATTATTTTTAAACCAATAAAACTCTCTGTATTTTATAGTGGTACGAGTGATATGAATTAAGACACACCTCAGCCCTTCCTTCTGCATCACAAGCGAGCGCAGCTACAGCATGGAGGGCGCTCATGAGCGTGGGTTTATCATGGCAGTGGAGGGGTTTCAGCAGGGCCTGCATAGCGCCGTGAGAGTGAATGCTACAGCGAAGCACTTCCTGTGAAGCCATGTTGTTTAGAACAGCCGCTGCATGCTTTAATGCTGCAAGAGAGCCATTCTGTAGGACCTGGATAAGAAGTTTGTCCCCTTCTGCTTCATAAACAGCACTGAGAGAGAACAGGAAGTGTAGCATAAGCTTCTTAATAAACATTGCTGTCAATTCTTCCTGAAACCCTTTTTAAAAGTGTGGTCTGGCATCCTGGGGTCGGTCAAGGAAGAATTCCCAAGGAGTCTGTGATATATAGTTTTTATATTGTGGAAATACAACCCATCACAATCAGAGTTATTATACTGATTATTGAATTTAGAAAGGTGTTAATCTGTTTGGGACTAATTTAGAGAAAAAAAACCATGAGGGTCCAAAAAATTACGGAAATTTTACTAATAAACCACTGATGAAGTCTATGAAATTTCTTTATAAATTAGTGTTGGTTTTTAATTTAAGCTTAGTGGTTAGCACTGTCACCTTTCACCTTCAATCCAAGTCCGATTCCCGTCTCCCCGTGCTTGGAGGGTTTCCTCCCACAGTCCAAAGACATGCAGGTTAGGCTAATTGGCGTTCCCAAATTGCCCATAGTATGTGAATGAGTGAGTGAGTGTGTGTATGTGTGTGTGTGCCCTGCGATGGATTGGCACCCTGTCCACGGTGTACCCCGCCTCATGCCCTAAGTCTCCTGGGATAGGCTCAAGGCCCCACGCGACCCTGAATACAGGATAAAGCAGTATAGAAGATGAGTATCTATCATATTTATTGTATCTATCGTATATATCTATCTACTGTATCTGTCTATCTATCAGTCTAAAAGTTACCTCCTCTACATAAGATGTCACAGATAGAGTCAAGGTTCTCAGGCAAAGTCATCATTCTCATATAATGCTAGCAAAATAGACTGAGGTTTAAATGGCAGCATTCACACTCGTTCAGAACTGCACGGGAGTTCGTTTTAATCAAACCAACCATGTCGAGTGTGAACACACCCTACGAGATGCATCGAGAAAATAATTCAAATAACCTTTTCCTGACAAATCCTGTCTTCTGCATGACGATTCGTTACAAGCATTCAGTTTTGTCTATGACTGGAAAGACTATGAAGACTTTTTTTCAGCACCTGATCGGTGAAAAATTACTGTAAATTGGGAAAAGAGTGTCCTCTGAGGACAATGCTGCTTTTGGTGATTGATGTAAATGTGAGCACATGATGAGGGGGGGTCTTCTAATGCCTCTATAGTGCACCGTCTGTGTGAAAGGGGCTGAATATAACCACAGGAGTGTCAAGTTTGTACAAAGAATGGGAGAGAACCGTTTTCATACCTCTGACAGGAAGTGTGTGTTTGACAGATAAATGACCTGATTCATTACTTTACTATAAACCCCTTAGAACTGTATGTTTTGACTGCCACCCCAAGCTGAAGACCCCAAGTTCTGTTACCACTTAATGATTCATCATGCAATAAGTGCTAACGTAATCCATCCTGGAATTTTTTTTCATACAAGTAAATGTTGATGAATTCATTCATTTCAGTAGAAAGCTGACAATGTGTTGTCACTGAGCATGAACTTACTATGCGTTCAGTTGGTTTCCTTGGGTAAGGTGTGATAATGCTTCTGATGCAACCTCTTTTAACTCATTTCCTTCAGTGTTCAGCAGCTGCACAATAGACATGATCCCATCTGTAACACACGCCTTTATTACTCAAGGTTTCTTCACACAGGGTGTGGCAATCAAGTCAACTGTCAGTTACGACTAAGAGACAAGCCTGGTGCTGCTGGCAACTTGGCATTAAAAGCAATTGCTTGGCAATACAAAGAATTATTTTAGAAAAAAAGAAAGTTTTAAAGCACTGCTTTTTAAAAAAGCAATGATTATTCTGATAAAAACATGGATCCCAAATCCCAAATGTCTTAGCTGATTAGTGAATTAGCTAAGATTTACTCATCAATCCTTTTTTCAATCCTGCATTTTGAGGATTGAAAAAAAAATTATGAATAGAAAAAAAATCTTTAAAATCTTAATGAATTTCACTGTAATTGGGAACAATACCGAATACTCTGAAAGTGTCTTTGCTGCTCAGGTCCTTGCACATTGTCGACACTGCTTGGCATGCAGCAGTACGTACGCTGTCACTCTCCACCGCAAGTGATTCAGTGATGGCCTTTTCAACATTTTGCTCGTGCAGGATTTTTCGATTTTCACCTAGGTGATGCAACACAGCATTTTGACACAACACTGATAAAGCAACAGGAAGGCAACTGCAATTTTACGGAGAAAACTGATGTGTCTATAAAGGGTTTGCGTGAATCATGACATTCTAAAATGTCTCGAGTGTCAATGTGTCAATGCTTCTGGACTTCTTGTATCATTTTAAATGCAGCTCATAAAAAGAGGAGCTTCACCATAAGTTCTAAACAGCTCGCATAATTGATTTTACCACTGATAAAACATCTTGATTTAGTTCACAAGTGTAAACCACAAGTGTTGTTGGTTTGACATGGCAGTTTTAGTGTTTGTGCTTGTGCGTGCATACCACGCTGTGCAGCTCTGCTGATAGCTTTAAGCGCGCTAGCTTGAATGTCGTGAGTGGCTGGTGTGATGATAAACTGCAGCAATGTCTCCAGGCCTCCATTCCCCTGAATAAGTTGCATGGATTCAGCATCCTCTATATAGTTTGAGATGACTTTGAGAGCATCCACATGCAGGTCAGTAAATTCCTGCCAGGACAGACAATGTGATTTATAACACCAGAAAAAATAGGATACAGTTAAAAAATAAATAAAAAAACAAGAAAATCCTTTCTTGAGGTATATATAATGACAATATATTAAAACAAATCAGAACTACAGTATTGACACCACAGGGTAGAATTATATTCCAAAAGAATTCATGCCAGTTAATTTGATTGGAAAGGGAAAATGTTTTAAAGTGATGGATGGACGGATGGTTGCATGGATGGATGGATGGATGGATGGATAGATAGATGTTTGTGTGTGTATGTGTGTGTTTTATTGCAAGTATTTCTCCTAACACTGCAAAGGGCAAGCTTAACAACGTGCATCCAATTATATTATATGAAGGACCTAATTACATTATGTGTCTCCCTACAGAAGCACAGAATTCTATCCAACATCACACTGCCCTAATGACCTAATTTTTTTTTTATTAGTCTGGTGAAGCAGCTTCTCTAGACATGAAGAGTCTATTAAAACTATACTGAAATACAGTTTTCCCTGATTTTCCTTCTCTTTGTATTGATGCAGCATATTCCATAAGACACAGGAGCTCGAAATAGGAAGTTATTTTCCTATTTCCACAAACAAACAATGTACACTATATCCTTATGTATATCACAATTCACTTGTGTTAATAATGAGCTCACTTTATTCGAGAGGACTTCCAGGAGTCGAGGGAATCCTTGCTGTTCTCTGAATGCGATGCGAGTGTCTCTGTCTGTACTGATGCTCTCTAGAGTGCGCAGAGCCAACTGCTGAATGACGGGAAATTCAGAGCTCAGCAGCTCCAGTAGTGGAGGGAGTCCATTCAACTTGTGCACTGCCACCTGACTAGAATATTCCTAAGGATTCAGAACATTATCAGCTGATACACTCAGAATATACAGTACATTAAACATACATGTACTGTATATGTGATTTTCTTTTTTTGCATATGTTGTGAATTCTTGGAAGAATTAGAATAAGAATAAATGCTACATTTTTCAAAGGGATTTTGCAAAACATTTTTTAGCTTAAATAATTCCTAAGGAAACTTCACCATTATGAATTTTTGTTTGGAATAAAGCTGTAACATGAGTTGTGCATTAAAGTCTCCAGCAATATAGTAAATTTATTATAGTAATAAAGGCATTACTAAGAATTATCAGCAAAGCGATATTGTGCTATAAATTAGCGCAGTGTGCAGGCTGCCTGAGACTAATCTGAGAGCAAATTCTCCTAATATCAGATAGAGAAAGCACCACAAGTTCTGAGAAATATCTGTCAGCTGTTGTAAATATAGCGTAACTGATTTCCTTCCTCTGCTTGTGACTTAATTGTTCTGTGGTCAACATTAAAATGAAATTGCCTTTAACATAAATATAGAAATATAGTAGTATTTCAATAGAATCATAAATGATTGGTAAAGTAAAAAGTATCTCATGAAAGTGAAAAGTGTGCAGACAAAATATGGAGTGGTGTAACACAGCACAACTGTAACCAACTGCTTGTTGTTGCAGTGTTAAAGCAACAACAAGCAGTAGTTCCTAACCAGCTTACTCTCTCAATCTATCAAACTATCTTTATAACTTTCTCTTATCTCTATTATAAATATGTTTATATAGGTCAAAAAAATAACATAGTAAAACAAGTGCATTGACATAATGCTACAGCAATAACTACTGTTCGAGCTGTGCTGTTAAACATTACCATATTAGCATTACAAGCATATTATAATTAATTATCTTAAATGAATTAACGTGGAACATTTCACTATAAATGGAGGATATAGAAGGTAGATTGGATTCAAGATCAGAGCCACTGCAACATCAAGCTAAACTGAATTGATCCTAATCCTTCTGCTTTACCTGAACAAGATTATAGATGCATTCAACAGAATTTTTCTTTACATCAGGATCAGGGCTGGAGAGAAGATGAATCAGAGGTTCCAGTCCATCATTCTCAAAGATCTGAACCTGACATGTGATGTCCGCAGACAGATGCGCCAAAAGCAGAGTGGCAAATTCATGGACGATAACATCTTCTGCATTTGTCGAATAATACAATGATTAAGTCAGAGAAAAAAGATAAGGCACATACAAATAGATAGACATACAGACAGATTTACAAGTGAGTCGATAAAACAGTACCTTCTGGTACCAGTTTGATGACGATAGACGGAATAATATTCAGTCTCTTGATCAGTCGTTTGACATCATCTGTTCAAATGCAGAAAAATGAAGTTAAAGCCACTGTGACAACTCACCTCTACTGTTCTCATCTTACAATCTTAATTCCTACTTATTAATTAATGTCCAAAGACTCAGGGCTATTTCTGAACTGACTTACTGTCTGAAATCATGACTCCCAGAGCTATGAAGGCGTTTCTGCAAACAGCTTTATCATTATGCTTGATAAGACAAGTGAGTGGTTCCACTGCGCCCAAAGACATCAAAGAGCTCTTGTTTTCATCACCTAGAGAACATCAACAAATTCATATATATATATAAAACCCATTATATACCAACATGGTACAAATTCATGAAGTAGGATAAGTAGGACACATGCAGACCTTTCTCTGCGAATCTACGGATGGATTCAAGGGCTTTGACCAGCACATCTTCCTCAGGAGACTGAAGCATGAGAATCACTGTTGCAGCGCTCTTGCTCTCAATAGGCAGGGGTTCAAACTGAATTACAAATAAATATGTTTATTAAAAAATAACTATTACAGTTATATTAAATAATATTAAGAATTTAATTAAATTAAGAACATCTCACTGAATTTTTGGGTTGGGGTTCATCTTCCTTCTTTACTTTTTTCCCCATTCTGTCATACAGGCATTGGACCCTGGGGCAAGAACATAGACAATATATAACAGTGTTTTTACCCAACTGCAATTAAATGATGAAATTAATTACCAAGTTCAATTATATCTCATTAATAAATTATATATATTTATTACCTCCAGGAAGTTTTCAACAGTCCTCGTTTTGCCTGTGTTTATTTTACGGTTGCTAAGGAAACAGAGGCGCGGTCATTCCTCATTCAGCCTGTAGATGGCACTGTGTTGCGTTTCTGCTATAAAATATATACTGTACAGAACTTCTATGTTCTATTTCGTTTTTTTTCTTTAGGTTATGACGCAGTTAAATGTATTACAGCCGTTTATAAACGTGCATACAGCAGACTTATAAATGTATACACGTTTTTTTTTTTAGCAAAGAACGTTCCTGTAGCCCAAATACTGTATAACCGTGAGTTTGCATTTGATTGACGTTTATGCGTGACGTCATCCTAATACTTTTCATCCTTTCATGCTTTCATCTCGAGACTTCAATCACGCTTCTCTTTCTTTTAAACTGCCAATTTTTTTTTATCAGTTTGAAATCTGTCTCTAGAGAAAATAAAACTTTGGGTTTATTATATGGAAACGTGAAGAATGCATATACTGTATACATCCAGTGCCCTCCCACCTCCTTGCAGATCAGATCAGAGCACAACCTGGTTCTTCTCACCCCCAAGATTATAGATACATTCAACAGAATTTTTCTTTACATCAGAATCAGGGCTGGAGAGAAGATGAATCAGAGGTTCCAGTCCATCATTCTCAAAGATCTGAACCTGACATGTGATGTCCACAGACAGATGCACCAAAAGCAGAGTGGCAAATTTATGGATGATAACATCAACAAAAAGATAAGGCATAATTACAAATAGATAGACATACTGACAGATTTACAAGTAAATCGATAAAACAGTACCTTCTGGTGCCAGTTTGATGACGATAGACGGAATAATATGCAGTCTATCATCATCAAACTACACACACATCATTCAGCAGCAGCCTGTAATCACAAGAAAGGTACGAAGGTGGACACAGGAAGCTAATGAGACTCTGCAGGGCTGCTTCAAAGCAAGAAACTGAAATGCACTCTGTGAGACTGACTACATAACTTCTGTGTGGACAACACAGTCCCTACCAGGACAGTGAGATGTTTCCCTATTAACAACTTCCTGGATTACCAGTGATCTAAGGGTCTAAAAGAGAACAGCGAAAAGAGATCGGGACAAAGATCTGCTGAAGAGGGTGCAGAAGAAACTGAAAGTGAGACCAAGGGAGTGGAAAGATGCATACAGTACTGGAGAAAGCTGGAAAAAATCACTCCAACAGAATAACAGGGAATTTTTTTTTCTGGTGTGAAGATTATTACCGATTTTGAGGCCGATGATGGTCAGTTCCACCAACAGCCCCATGCATCTTTTCCACCTTGTGTAGCAACATGAAAGTACTCCACCACTACCCAGTTGCAAGAAACCAGGTTAAGAGGTTAATATAATGAAGGTTTTGGAGAGGATGGTGTTGGCGCATCTCTGAACTCAGGTTAGCACATTCCTCGTCTTACTGCAGTTAGCCTGCTGCCCTCGAGTTGGTGTGGACGATGTCATCATTTATCTTCTTCAATAAGCTCTTTCTTAACTAGATAAAGCAGACAGCACTGGGAGTATCATGTTATTTGATTTCTCCAGTGCCTATAACACAATCCAACCAGCACTGATAAAAAAGGAACTCCAGAAGATGCAGTTTGACACCTCCACATCCTCCTGGATTACTTACTATCTGACAGACAAACCATAGTTTGTGAGGCTACGGGGATGCATGTCTGAACAGCACTGGAGCACCACATGGGACAGTACTCTCACATTTTCTTTTGACATAAAACACTTCAGACTTCCAGTACAACCCTGTATCTTGTCATATGAAGAAGTTCTCAGATGACCCTGTAGTTGTTGGGTGTGTTAATGGTGGTCAGGAAGCAGAGGACAGAAGGCTGGAACACAGCTTTGTGGATTGGTGTGAGAAAAACCATCTCGCCCTGAAAGTGACTAAGACCAAGGAGATGGTTGTGGACATCAAGAGGACTAGGATGACACCAAACAGAGTCTATATTCTGGGTGAGGAGGTGGAAATGGTGGAGAGCTACTGATACATTGGAGTTCACATTGACAACAGATTGGACTGGAAGTGAAAAATGTCTACAAGAAATTTGCAATTGCAATATTTTTTGCCACTATTTGCTGGGGCAGCAGCATCAGAAGCAGTGACATTAGAAAAATCAACAAACTCATCAAGAAGGGTAGATCAATACTAGGGACTTCCCTGGAGTGCTTGGAGTTGGTGGTGGAGCGAAGGATGCTACACAAACTATTAATCATCATGGAGATCACCTCACATCCCCTCTACAACCACAGCAGAGCACTATCAACAAGGGAATACTTCAGCTCCGCTGTGACAAAGAACGCTACAGGAAGTCTTTCCTGTCAACTGCAATTAGACTTTACAATAACTATGCTCAGTCAGTGTCAGGAGAGGTGTCTCCTCACTATAAATAGGGTTATATACTGTACTGTTTCGTATTTATTAACCGTATTAATCTATCCCATCAGTGCACCTTAATCTATATTCTTATTATGCTTATTATTAAGGTCCATTTCTCACTCAGAATCCCACATGACTGCACTATTATAAACAGTATGTCCTAGTTTTTTGCAAGAATTATTTACCTTCATCTATCTATCTATCTATCTATCTATCTATCTATTTATCTATCTATCTATCTATCTATCATAAATCTATCTTTATGTCTATCTGTCTATCTACCTACCTATCTATCATTGTGTTGGTTACTAATTATTGAGTGCTTCATTGTATTAAATGTGTTAAACCAATATATAATGTGTTGAACCAATTTATTTAATATTTTATTTTTTAAAAACTGTTATTATTGCTTTCTTAATGCTAAAGAACATAATTCGTTTAGGCCAATGGAAAGGTATGTAAATAGAAAAATAGATTTGGGCAGAATACTATAATTCTGACTAATATTAATAAAACATACCCAGATCTATTAACTAATTAAAGATTCATATTTTCACCTAGTTTACAGATACAGATCTGTAGCATAGTTCTGCTGTTTGTATAAATCCTTTATATTATGTATACTGTAAGAACTATTTGGGGCTCATATAAAAAATCTATACTAAATCCCGGCAAGCCCATGTTTCTCCACCTGTCCACCATTGTTAGACTTGCTCTTGGCCTTTTTGCGGTTTACAGCTGTTCCTGCCACTTCAATAGGCTTTTTCCTCAGCTGTGCATAGACCTCACAAATTTATTCATTTTTTTTAAGTTTTCCATTGTCTTATATCACAATCGTGTTACTGGCCTTATTCAAATCTCAGATACAGTAACCTAAGAGCTCTTTAAATCACAATATGTGACTTTTTTGTTATCCGCCGAAACCGCATGCAAAGGTCAGCCAAGAATTCAGCTTACTGAAGTAGTTTTTCTTCCCTGAGGTTTATCTGGTTGTTTAGCAGACACTTTTACCCAATGCAAATTCCAAAACAAGGATCCAGCTTGAGTTTGAATAGTTAAGTGTGGCTCAGTGGAAGTGCTAGATTTGAATGTCATTTCTTATCACTAACAAATGACCTTATCAGCCAACCTACCTATACTACATAAACGTTATTCATTATGATACATTCATTGAACCAGAATTTGCTTTGCTTTTAGCACATTATTTGGTCATATAGCACTGAATAGAATCGTATAGATCACAATTTTGATAGTAACTGATAGAAGACAGCAACAAATACAGTTCCTGAAATCTGTACCATCTATGGGTCTTATGTAACATGTAACAAAGTATTGTCTTTATAACCAGCTCCAATCTCTCTCCTTTCCCCGGAATTGCTTGGAACACCCCAACTAGCTGTAATAAACCGGTGGTCTGTATACTATGAACACCTACCAGTATTTTGTTTCCTGTTACATAATCTGCTGGACCTTTTTTGTCTTGTTAACTTCAATAGGGGGAGATTAAAGAGAGTCTGGTGAGGGGAAAAACTTGTAGCTGCTATGACATAAGTGACAACAGGAAGGAACATCATTTCATCACAGCAGTCTAGGAAGTGCCCCTGAGAGGGGGCGGGGTTCATTTGTACCACCTGCTTTCAGGCTCCTCAACATTTCCTTCCACCAGGAGCTTCTTAGAATGAGTGAATAACTGGACAGAATTGGCTTATATACATGAATGCAATGGAAACGCAGACAGGATTACCAGCGCTTGTGGTGTTTATTTCAAATGTCTGCTCCTGCTGTCCTGTAACTTGTTGCAATTTTGCACTTATTCTGTTATTCTGGGACTAATCTATCTATCTATCTATAATATCTCGCAGATGTTTCACAACATTAAAAAGGTAAAGTGTCTGTTATGAACATTTATTCATTCATGGGGTACACCCTGGACAGGTTGCCAATCCATCACAGAGCACACACACAAAACGCTCAATTTGGGAACATCTGCATGACTTTGGATTGTCGAAGGAAACCGAAGCGCTCGGAGGAACCCACCAAGCACAGGGAGAACATGCAAACTCCACACACAGACCAGAGGCATGAATCAAGCCCTCGACCCTGGAGGTGCGGGGACACAGTGCCAACCACTACGCCACCTGTTATAAATAAATTCTTGGAATAAAATACTTTATTTTTTCACTGCAGTGGGAATACATTTAACGTTGATGATTTCTCTACAACAGCACATCCCGTCAGGTTTTATTCTAAAGTTAAGTTAATTAAATCAACAAAAGACAACGTTTTGTACTTCTAGTTCAGTATATTGTTGGAAAAGTGGATTTTGTAGTCATATAAAAAAAGGATCCAAAGAATACCTAATCCTTTTTGTGTGTGTGATGTTATCTGCGTTGTGCGTGATGAACTGACTGAGATGTGTCATGTTGGGGTAAAAGTCGCACCGTGAGAATCTGGATATGCTGTATCCAAATATTTTAAAAACCCATGAATGAGAATGCTTAACCATAAAAATAGCATCCATCATTCAGTACTTTCTCACAGGCCCAGTTTTATCTCCGAAAAAGCTTTTGCCGCAACGTATCGTAGAAAGTGTGTCAGTCTTTGGGAACCTCTTTCGGGCCTCCTCCCACCACAAGCTGTGGCTGAATCCCAAATTGAGTTATACCGGATAAAAAGTGCACTAGATCTCCGCTAGATGTCACTATTTAGAACCGTTAGTAGGGCGCATGTATAGAGAGGACTAGGCGGATTGGGATGTGGCTTGTCAGTGGGCAGAACAGAACCGTGCCGGAAACGCTAGCTAACTGTTCAGTTACACGAAGAGATTTTTCTTTTGGGCTGGATAACGTCAGATAATTTTTAAGACGCAAGAACGCGATATTTAGGCAGTCGTTAACAACCTGTTGTTTCCTGGAACTCGTTAACGAACGTCACAGGGAAGGCGTTGAGAATAATTTCAGGTGTCGGTTAGCTTCAGGGCAGCAGCTCGGCACTCAGCTCGTCTCTCAGGCTGACTCTTTCTCGCTTGTGCTAAGCTAGAGGCTAACAGGCTAGCGCTGTCTCGACCGACTTGCAGCACTTAACAGCGTTTTAAATGAAAAAAACTACTCTGACCTTTTGGCCACGTCGTTGTGGGAGTACGCTTTGTTTGGGTCGTTTTGCGTGAAAAAAAAGAAGAAAATTTCGGGTTGCTTTTATTTGACATGGAAGCTTGATGGCTAGCTAAAGTGTCTAGCTGGTAAGCAGTTATCGGGCCACAGCTGGAAGTGCAGCTCGCGATACGAGACAGTGAAAAATAGACCATAAAACGCGTAATAATTACTTATTAATTCGCTAGTTTTACTGATGAATTACTGCTTGTGCAGCCTGTTGTTGGGTGTGAAGAGCTGAGATTAACTATAACCGAGGTGGCGGTGACTTGGGTTGGACAGCTATGCCAAGTGGCAATTAATTGAGAGACAGTTAGAAACTCCGAGGCGTTGGAGGAGGTAAAAAAAAATAAAACAAGGACTGGGTGTGAGATTTAATTTCTTGTTGCACGGAGGGACATGGCCACGGCCAGTAGCATGGCTGCATCGCTGGCGAGTAAAACGAAAACGAAGAAAAAACACTTCGTGGCTCAGAAAGTGAAGCTGTTTCGAGCCAGTGACCCTCTGCTCAGTGTGCTGATGTGGGGAGTCAACCATTCGGTAAGTCCTGGAGATCTGGGCTTCATCATCATCATCATCATCAATTAATCTGTCAGTCAGTCATTCTGCTGTAACGGATCTTTGTGTCTATATACAGTATATATATACATACACTCACGCGCGCGCACAGAGTCGGCCAAAAAAAAATGTATACACACTTCTTCAAGAAAAGAAAAACTTTTGTAATAGTTAAAGGATTTGCTGTATATTATAGTTATATATTGATGTATACCTGTACTATTCTAATGTTATTAATTCCAGGGTGCGGGTTCGATTCCCTTCTCTGTGTGCGTGGAGTTTTCATGTTCTCCACAGGCTTGATGGGTTTCCTCCGGGTACTCCGGTTTCCTCCCCATGCAGATTAGCCTAATTGACATTCCCATAGTGTGTAAATGAGTGTGTGTGCACCCTGTCCAGGGTGTACCCCGCTTCGTACCCCAAGTCTCCTGGGATAGGCTCCAGGCCCCTGTGACTCTGAATACAGAATAAAGCGGTATAGACGATGAGTGAGTGAGGTTATGATTTATGTCTACTGTGTGTATATATGTGTGTGTATATATATATATATATATATATATATATATAT
>JAQMYG010000019.1:13566970-13579735 GCA_030014215.1 Clariallabes teugelsi | reverse complement strand
TTCATGGTTTCACTCTAACGAAGCACTCGCTGGTGTTAAAGTGTCGTTCTACACCACATTACAACACATCTGACTGATTGGTTTGCTTTCTAATGATGTGCGTATCAAATTAAATCTCGTACGGTTAGCATTGTCGCCTTGCACCTTCAGGATCCAGGTTCCGTGTCGGGTCTCTCTGTGTGTGTGGAGCTTGTATGTTCTCACCTGGTTTTCTTCCACAGTCCAAAGACTTGCAGATTTGGTTAATTGCGTTCCAAATTGCCTGTAGTGTGTAAAGGAGCGTGGGTGTATCCCACCTCGTGCCCTGGGTTGGGCTCCAGGACCCCCATGACCCTGTGCACAGCACAAAGTGGTATATATGATGAGTGAGTGAGTGCGATTCTCTATTTTTATCATATACATTTTTTTAGTTCTTAGCTGAATGAAATCTAACTAGTGTTGAAGGTTGTTTGATTTGTTTGTGTAGTGGCATGTTTTTGTGTGTGTCTGACAGCTACATACAGTTGTGAAGATGATACGAGTGTGAGCGGAGGTAGCAGACTGAAATCTGAATCGTGTGTAGCTTTTGCTGGAAAATCTGAAAAATCCCAGTCTGAAAGCTAGTTGAAATTGATTTCCATGTAGCAAGTTGGACAATCATGCTGAAATGTAAAAAACACAATTTGCAATCAGAAATCGGTGGATTTTATTATATTTAACTTGATGAAGTCTAAACTATTGTTCTAACATGCTTACAACTAATACTGCACAGTTAATGGCATAAAAATGTGCAATTCCAATTTATATGGACATGCAATTTATTTTGTGTGATTTGTTGATTTGTCGCAGCTCTACTTAAAACACTCGCAGAATCCATGTTGCACAGAAAAATGGAGGTGGTTGTGTGATTTAGAGAATCTGAGGTGCAGGGTTGCGGGACTTTTTGGGAGAACAAGAACCGATGGAGTAAGGAACTTGATCAGGTGTCAAAAATCATCAAGTGGTTAATGATAGACAGAAATGCATTTGAATCTTTACTGTGAAAAGGTCAGTGGTGAGAGAACCTGATGTGGGCTTCTGCTGTTGTCGCCCACGTCTGCCCCAGACTTTTGCATTATTTCACCTGAGATGCTCTTCTGCTCACCACAGTTAACTTAGATGTCTGGTCATCTCAAACGATGCTGTCGTTCTCAACAAACAAGACATTTCTGCATTTCTTTCTTATACACTGTTCTTTTTTTATATGTATAAAACTTCTTAAAATTGTTGTGTGTGAGAACTTTAGGAGATGAGAACTTCCTTAACTTTCTGGTTTGATCACATTTCCTGAGATCACATTCTTTCTTTATTCTGACATACAAAGTTCTCAGTCTGGAACTCCATGATTATATTATAACTGCACTCACTGCTGTGAGATGATTGACTGTATTTAAGTAGCTGATGAGTTGTTATGTATAGATTGAATGTGGTTCGTGTGTAAACGCTGTCCTGAGTGAAATTTTGACTGCGGTAAATAAGCGGTTTTCACATCAGGTGTGAAGTCAGGTAGTATGTTCAGCTAATATTAGTTTCCTTAGACGTTGCTAGGATCTTTTTGCACCCCAGCAACACGTTCTAGGTGCAGTTTTTATCTGCTGTTCTATTCTCATCCACTGCAGTTACAAACTAATCAGTATTTTTAGCGAGTAGACCATGAGTAAGTAAGTATTTGGTTTCCTGTTGAGCCTATTTGGTGCATCATGATAAATGCGAGAGTGGAAGCATAGTCTAATAAAATAGAGCTGATCAGCACAGTCTCATGCAGCGTGCGCCGTTTGTCACTATGTGTTCTTAGAAGAAACAATTGTACTGATGGCTGTAATTAAAACACATGTTCTCAAAATAAAATGCTTGATAAGAGCTGATATGGATGGGTCTCAGTGCTTGCATGAGCTTTTTTTTTTGTTGTTGTTTGGTCAGCTGATTTAATGTTTAATAATAATAGTACTGAGCGTGCAGAGTCTAAGTTTGTAGATAGGCATAATTATGAATGAGTCAACAGGAGCTGGGAAATTGATAGTTATTTGCCTTTGAATGCAACGTCAGCTTTTTCAGAATTCCTTCATCTGTTTCACAGAGGGGGAAAAAAAACACTGTGTCTGTAACAAGTTTATAACACATCATATAGCTTTCCTATGAGAAAGCCTGTGTCATTATGATGTCATTTGTAAGTTATTATTCAGCATGCAGTTCTTCACAACCCGTATTATGAGTTCATAAATTACCTGACATGTAATGCTTGTCTCGGCCACACCCTGCAATTCTCTGTGTCCCAGATGCCTCAGGCTTGTTGCGCTATCCCATCCACCTGTTACAGACGGTGATGGTCCTTTTGATAAAGATCAGATAGCTGTCGAGTAGGATTTTTTTTACACAGTCTTCATTCCGACCTTAATTTTATGATTCCTGTATTATCTTGCAGCCTCTTATCTGATATACCGTAGTAATTAAACGTTTGCATCTATTACCTACGTTAGTGACCGACAGTGCACTCAGACTGGATATATAAACTGAGCTGTACAGATATCTGTGGTTGATCAGTTTTAAACATAGTCCACTGTGAATGTTGTGAAAGCCATTATTTATTTTTACATGCATACATTGTTTTTATCAGATAGTGATATTTTTCAGTGCTAAATTAAAACTATGGGTCTAAGGGAAACCAAGGTTTTTTCTTTTCCTTCAAACAATGGGTTCCACAATAAATAAATAAATAAAGCTGATGTTACAGAAGATCGAGAATTCATTCAAGCTGAACTTTAATCAGTATCAATTACCAGTGAATGTTTGCATATTAATATTTGAGTTGTAGAGACAGGAAAAGCAGTTGTACTTGTGTACTGTATTTTGACAATATATACATATATACAAAGTGCAACCTCAGTATACAAAAGACCCTCTTACCAATATTCACCTTAAGATCGGCATACGAATAATTTTCGGGATACAAACGAATTAATCGAACCAAATGTCAGTGAAGTTGCACATTTACGTTGTTGTTTACGTCAGCGGAAAGCTGGAAAGCCAAGTGAAGTGAGTTTAAGCATTTTGGGGGGGGGGGGGTCTTTTTTTTGTCATTTTTTTCAAGATTTAATTAAGTCATAGCACCATACAGTAGTTTCCAAGAACATTAGCAAGGACAGTTCTGTCATAGCTATATTTTAAAAAAACTGAGGTCGTTGTTCCCTAATTTGTGTCAGGTTTTTTTTTTTTTTTTTTTTTTTTTGTAGAAAGATGGTAACTGAGGAAGTAAACAAAAACTAACCCTTTGTATGGATTGATTTTTTTGGAGGGAGACTGTAAAATTAACCAATCACAAATACAGTTACATTTTCTATGCAGGACACTCAGGAAATTATTACTTCTATCTATGGAGTAGCAAGGCACGTTAGGTCTTCATTCATCTTCTATACCGCTTTATCCTTGATCAGGGTCGCGGGGGGCCTGGAGCCTATCCCAGGAGGCTTTCGGGCACAAGGCACGTTAGGTCTTTATTTATTTAATTTTTTCTTTTTTTTTCTTTTAAACCAGTGCTAATAATCAACTGTTATGGTACATTATCACTTAAAGCTAAGCTTTAAGAAAAAAAACATTCTGATAATATAAGCTGCTGCTATATAATCCTGTCTTCCCACCTGGAGTCAAGATACAATCATGAATTTAGGATTTGTTGATCTGTAATAATTGTTTTAAAACAAATGAGATCCTGTAATCACCACACTTATTACACAGATACAGTGTCTTAACATGCATTAAGTAAGTGTTTCATAACGGTAGTGTGAATGTTTTACACCTGTAGCATCAAAATCATAAAGTTTAGGTCAGAGTTGCAGATCTACCCATCTGATAACGAATTGAGTTCATTGTTGCATTTCTATATTTATACTTCTGCTCGGAGAGTCGGGAGGCTTGAGGAAGTCCCCGAATAAAGTCATGTTAGTGAGTGTGTGCAGGCCACTTGAGTTCACTCCAGCCTTGGAGCTCACTTTGTGCGCAGGGGGATTGTAAAACTGACGCAGTTTTAGTGCCAGTAAAGGGAAATTATAATGCAACAGCAAACAAAGCTATTGTAGACAATTATGTGCTTCCTACTTTGTGGCAACAGTTTGGAAAGAATAAAATATGTGTAGGATTATCAGGAGTTTACAATGTTAGGACATGTAGAGATTAGTAAGCCAGTCTGATAACACAGGATCGGTCTCATCCCTGTCAGTCCAACATTTTAATCCCATTTTAATAAACATGGTTTAGTCCTTATTTAAGGTGTTTGTTGCGTTATATGGACTTATACCTCAGGCTGAACATTGCAGTTAAAAATTATTTGCTGAACTCTAGCTACTAAAATGCACTTTGTTTGAATGAATATCAGTTCATTCTAACAAAATGAACTTTTTTACTAAAAACTTCTGATTGTCAAAACATACAATATGTTTTGCTACAAAAATGATATTTGTTTTTTTCTGTTTTTTTTTTTTATAATACATTTTAAAGGTAAAAGACTTTCTGACATTTTAAATGGAGGAAACATTTGTGTTAAATTAACCAATTAAAAACCTAATTAAAGTATTATTTAAATACCTAATCACGCCCTAAAAACAAGAGAGATACAAAAAAAAATCTGGCATTTTACTGTATGTTCACTGAGTTCTTATGTATTTTTTTTTTTTTTAAGTGAATCAAGCAAAAGTGAGTAAGCACTTGGTTTCCTGTTAGGGCATTTTGGTGCAAAACATAGACTGATAATTTTATTTATTAGCATAGGTTTTCATGTCTGTCTGGGTTTTCACACTATTTGCTGTTTAGGAAGTTCATCATCAGTTTATATTTTAAAAGTGCATTTCTTAGGTATATATGTGTACGTGTGCATGTGTTTTTAAACCCTGTCTGTGGTCATTATTTTTAAGTCTTTTTGTAAATGTCCGACTGCATCTACATGTAGTACTTAATAAAAAGGCAGCTTTGTAAATCTCCTCGATAATAATGATAATAATTCAGCTGTGTCAGCTTTGTTGGTATTGATTAACATGTATAATTTATTCATCTGGCAGATGGTTAATCCTCCTCTCAGTATTAGTTAATAAGAGGTCACTGAATTATTGGAGTGCTTGTGTTTTGTTTTTACTTTGTTTTTTTTTTGTTTTTTGTTTTTTTAATCCATAAACAATATTTGATTTACCATCTTTGTCTTTCTTGACAACACTGAGCTGTACTTCAGTACTACAGTTGCTGATTGCTGGTGCAGTTTCATGTTGATCTTACTGGATGTCTTGGAAAGTGGGAGTTTAAGAATCTGGAGAGTAAAATGCCTCATGGTCTGTAACACAAAGCTTTCCTTATCTCTTGACGACGACATATTTTGAACATTTTTATTATTTTTTTGTCTTGGCGTGGATGTGGGAGACCAGAAGCTGTTTCCCTACACACTTGATGACCCTGCTGGGAAAACATTTCAGTGATCCTGTAGTGCTCTTTCAGTGCTCACCTTCTTTTACCCTCATGAATTATACATGCAGTTGTGTGCACTTAGTTGCTATGGATAAAAGTGTCAGACAAACGGGTAAATGTAAAACGGCCTCCTGATTAAGAAGTAACGCGGCGTCCGTGAGGGTTTTCTGTATTCTCTTTTAGTTCATTTCGAACATCTTGTTTCTGCACTGCTGCGATTCCTGACCAGTGAAGTTCAACTCGGTTTAGGGTGAAAAAGCTTATTGTGTAAATAGATCGATGTAGAGGTACGGTGTCGCTTTCAACTGCTGCTTGAAAAGTGAACAAAATTTATGTTCTTTTATGGTGCAGCCTGCTATTAAAATGCAAATTATTAGTTAGCACATTAGCATGCAACAACAATCTGAACACACTTGAGGGAAGGAACATGAACGTTTAGCAATATGACCTCTAACTAGGAGGTCGAATGGTTGTAAGAGAAATCATTTTTATTACCAGACAAGCTTATATCTTCCACATATAATAAAACTGTAAAGTGTCTGTACATTGAAGATATCTGTGAAAAAAATTAAAGATGAGTAAAAGAACATGTCAAGATGGTTTTTGGATTACTTAGTCTATCTGTTTGTCTGTTTGTGCACTAGTGATGCGCGGGTCGTCTGTTACCCCGCGGATAACCCGCGGGGCGGGTTGGGGCGGGTAAAAAAAATTGTCACTTTATTTGCAGGGCGGGTTGGGGCGGGTCATTAAAAACAAAATTAAATAAAAAATCCATGTATGTTGTGTGCAATTCCGCTGCCAGTCACAACAAAAACAAAGAAATAAAAGTGAAGATGGAAGACGGTGTGCGTGAGAAATTGAGGTCGGGAATTTACATAATTTTATGGTCGCGGGGCGGGTTGTAAAAATAGATACAGTGGTGCGGGGCGGGCCGGGGCGGGCCAAATAATTTCATAAAAGCTGGACCCGCGGGTTGGAAAAATACCCGACCCGCGCATCACTATTGTGCACGCATCATGTGAAAAACTACCGAACGAATTTTAAAGGGGTTTTCACGGGACGAGCTTGAGGTAACATATAGGGCTTTGTTTCATCGCAATTGGCCCATGAGAAGAGAAGATATGCTAATTTTGCATTTAAATGGAATCATTATTTCACTTCTTAAATCTAAATAAAACATGCTTCTGAGCTTCTGCAATTTAAATCTAGTTCATAAACGTGATTTCTTCACACTTTCATTCAGCTAGTGAAGGATATACTTATCTAAACCACAGTAATTATTAACTCTGTATTAACCTGATGTGAAATTGCTTATTTTTAAGGATGTCTGTGTCAGCATATCACGTTTTATTTTTAAATAAGATCGTGGGTTAATTGTCGGCCCGACGTCAGTAGGACAAAATAATCTTGTCAGCTAATGCCAACTGCCTGCCGTTCACGCTCGTGTCACCTTAAACGAACCTGTAAACGTTGCGAGCCGATGTCGAGACTTTAATGGAAACAAGACCAGGTGTTTCTTTGCACATGAACGGTGAGTGCATCGTCTGAATGGGGCTTCAGTTTTAATCCAGCGTAGCCTGCACAGTGCACTGGAACATGAGATGATGAATCCTGAATGACATCCTGCTGAACTCTGAGGTTAAAAGGGATCTTTAGCGTAAATGCATTTTTTATGAAGTCTTAAAGACAACATGAAGGGACATGATCAGAGACTTTGGGTAATTTAGTGGAAAGTGAGTGTCAAGCTGTTTCATATTGGTTCCCTGTAATCTGTTTTTCTTTGCTTTCCCGCGATTCCCAGACATGAGGGATGCCCCGTGCGTCTGGATTGCATAAGGAGTTTCTAGAAATAGCCGAAATTCTATCCATTCCAGAAATCAGCATTTGGGTGATGGAACTTTAAAAAAAAAAATTTAAACAGATATTAACCGTGACTAAATAGACTGCTGGTGAAAAGATCCCGCAACTGAGGAGTAGTAAATTTGGTTCCATAATAAGAGGTTGTTTAATTATTGGGTTGCTTATTGGTGGAGCTGTGCAGTAGGATATCGAGTGCCAGAAGCCCGCTATGTGGCAGGTGAACGCTCGCACACTGGAGCTGCCTAGAAACTCTCCAGCTAATAATCCAAACATAGCCACCACAGCGTCACAGTCGTATGGATTAAACGACCAATAGATGCGTGGGATAAATAAATAAGTGCATGCACTGTTGTATTATTAAACCTGAACGGTCAGAAGGTATGGATTAACGCCACAGTCTCCGGCTCCACCTCGGGCTGTAATTCAAAAGGCGAGTGTATATTAATCTGCTTGTTCAGAAGCATTAAGTCAGAGCTCATTCACAGGGATGTATACGGGGGAAGATCCACATGATCAAGGCTAATTATTTACAGATTAAATAGTGTGTCAATCATCAAAGAAATAATCATTATGGTTGTGGTGGAATATGCACGGATGCGTAGAAGGAGTTTTGAGTGTCAGCTTTTTAATGTTCTTAATAAATACAGTAGAGACCGGGAGGGGGAAAAATACATGTTCTGCTAAGGGATCGACTGTGTTAGCTGCTGTAGCCGAACTGTAGTAACGTGTTTCAATGACTGTAGCCTCATGAGACGCCGGCCTCACAAACAAAAACAGCGTGGAGAAATTATAAGGCACGAAGTATTAGGGTTTGGGTCTGAAAAGGGTAAATGCAAGCATGTTGTGTGGTTCATTAATAAACAAAAATTGTCATGATTGTCGACTTTTGTGTGAGGAATAAAACACTCGAAACCTGAAAGTCTTTCGTAACACTCACTCACTCACTCACTCTCTGTCTCTATACCACTTGTCCTGTCCAGAGTCACAGGAGGCCTGGAGGCTATCTCAGGGGACTCGGGGCACTAGGTGGGGTACACCTTGGATTGAGTGCCAGTCCATTGTAGTGCACAAACACACACGCACACTGCAGGCAATTTGGAGCAACCGATTAGCCTAATCTGCCTGTCTTGGTACCAGAGTACCCAAAGGAACCCCAAATCACACACACAGACTCTGAGGAGAGACTCGAACCCTTGACCCCCGAGGCTACAGCACTAACCACTATGCCACCATGATGCTTTGAGACAATGACCATTGTTAAAAGCGCTATGTAAATAAAATTGAGTTGAATTGAATCGAATGATGCTGTTGCATGATGCCACGGAGCGAAAAGTGTGATTTGTGTAACATTTTGAGGACATTTTAGTTAAAGAAGTACAGAAATGCTTCTTGAACTTGTACATCAGTAAACAGAAAAACTTTGATTCAGCAGGGTTACTATTCTGTCAGAGGGTTTTATAAGAATTGTAGCAAAGTTCAGGAATCGCTGAGTTTAGTTCTGTAAAATGATGTTTCCAACATGACTGCTTTTCAGGCTTAGGCCACATCCACACACAGTGAAGATTTTCTCAAATCTTTTCAGTGATGTTGAGTGGACAAGGGAAAACGGAGATTTTATCTTGTTGTAACGTCCGTGTCCGTGTTCTAGTCTCCTTGATTTGACGACAGCTTTGTGAGGATATTTTTTCTACAATAGTGGACTTACAGACAGTAAACTAGTGACTGTTTTAACGTTGCGTACTGGACTTTTTTACTGGACTAAGCTCACTGCTGCTACATACTGTACATAACTCAGATGACACAGACCACACAGACAGCGACGTCGGTTTTGGCCGAGACCCGTCGAATTTCTACAAAGCGTAACCGGTGATGACGTTTTGTCTAGGCTTCTGATTGGCCCCCTGTTGATTTTGCGTTTTTGCGTTTTCATGTGGACAAAGACGTAGGTCGTGTGGACAGAATTATTTAAAAACTCTCCATTTTAAAAATACCCGTCTATGTGTGGACATGGTCTTAATCTAAAGTAGTGTGAGTGAGGTGGCCTTGACGTTATTTTTGCCGTATATTAATGTCAGTAGGATTTGACGAGATGATGGGTCAAAATTTTAGCTTAATTTCCCTAAATTTACCTACAAAAAAATCAACATATTGTTTAAACCCACTTTTTTTTTTTTTTTTTTTTTTTTTTTTTTTTTTTTTTTTTTAAGTGTTGGACCGTGCGACTGAAAGGTGTTTCTCGGTTAGTTTGAATGCTGAAAGTTCTGAATATCTGCTTTTGGGTTGAGACCTGGGTTTTGGCTGCGAAGTATTTATTTATTTATTTATTTATTCATTTTTTAAGGATGAACCAACATGACAAGCAGAGGCCTGTCTAAGGGGGGAAAAAAGCAAGCTTTCTGAAGCTGAGAAAAAAAAGGGGAACAAGCATTAGCCATAGCCATTACAACAATTTGGTATAAAAAAAAGCTGTTGGTGTAGTTATCAGACAGGTCAGGCAAGAAAAAAAACCCACAACTTAATGACAGTCATTGTTACAGCAATGGAGATAAAAACAAACTAAAAAACAGCAGTCAGTGACATCAGCACCAGCCACGACAGGCCCGGGGGGGGGAGTGTCACAATCCACCATGTGAGCGTGACTCTGAGTGTAGAAATATAGATGATGTACCACAAAATACAAACCACTAATGAGGAGTAGGAGTTTAATGGTCAGATTAAAAAAAATAATAAATTCATGTATAAGTAGAGAGATGTAGACCATGATTACCCTGTGACCCCATTACCAATGTGACTAAAAGACCGAATAGAGGAGAAAGAGCAGTTCTGCTCATGATCTAAAACATACTCTGTCAGAGGGTTTTATAAGAACTGTAGCAAAGTTCAAGAATCGCTGAGTTTAGTTCTTTAAAATGACGTTTCCAACTTAACTGCTGGTCAAGCACAAGTCAAGCATGGTGTGAAGGTGATGTCATGGCTTGGACTTCTGGAGCGGGCTTAGTTATCCTTATTAATAACGTTACTCGTTATCTTGGCAGGAGAATGAATTCAGAAGTCTCCGGAAACTTTGTCTGTCAAATTATCGAGAAATGCATCCAAAGTAGTTGGGAGGAACATCATCTTAAAGTTAACCAAAACACACCGACAATATTTTCTCACTCTTCCTCTTGACTCAAAAAAGAAAAAAATTATTAGTTAAATTAAACTGCAGTACGAGAACAGAGAAATCAAACTTTTTACTTTAATTGACTTTAAACTTTCTATTCTGCTTCAGAACAGAACAGATGCCATGGCATTTCTGCATTTCCTCAAGAGGAAGAGTGAAAAAATATTTGTTGGGGGTGTGTTTTGGGTAACTTTACGATGATGTTCCTCCCAACAACTTTGTACTGTATGTATTTCTCGATAAATTGACAGATAAAATGTTTCTGGAGACTTCTGAATGTGAATTTATCACATTAATTGTCTGTTCTGACACTTAAACAGTGTAGACCATCGGACTTGTATGTGCTAAACTCGTGTGAAATCAGGAACTGAAAATTGGAAAAAACGTAAGCTGTTAATCTGAGGTAAAATGAACCATGTGAGCCAAAGGACCGAGTGGTAGTGCTGCGTAAATGCCATGGCTTTGGACATTTGAACCCATAAACAAACAAACAAACAAACAAACGTTTTAAGAAATTTTCTACACATTCAATTTTTAAAACGTTTTCTTTTGTTTGTTTAATTACGAAAAGTATAAATATAAAACAAACCAAATAGCAAATGGATTTCACTCCAATTCAGACTTACACATGTGAAAGAACCCTTATTGCTATTATTGCTTGTATTTAAATTTAAACCTGATATTATCACGATACCCAGTTCCAGTTCGATTTGTTACAATTCTTAACAAACTTAGCAAATATTTAGCTTCTACAGAACTGCGCTGCTTGTCAAGGTGTGAATAAAAAATCTCAAATGCAAACATCTATAAATGTAAAATGTATTTTAAATCCTTGACTGTGAGTTCAATCCCAAAACATGAATCGCCACACAAAAGAATTTTGATTCCAACCCCCCTCACCCCAATTTCTATGGACAGTACATTAATGTATTTCCAATGAACATATTTTCATGTATTTTCACACAAGGCATTTTATTTTAGTAGCAGTGAAGTTTGCTCGACTCCTGTCTGTTCCTCTGAATTGTTTGTTCTAGAAACCGAAACGGCTCTCATCACTTTCTCTTCCATTTTTCTTCACTCGGGTCGAAGGCCAGGTTTTAAGGGAAACGGACACATATGGGAAAAGAAAGCTGAAAAATTTTGACTGCTGATCTCAGACAAATCGTCAGACTAAGGCAGAGAATTATAGTGAAGCCAGTCATCTAGAAACTTACATCATTGCATAAAATTGAGTAAACCCACGTTTCCTTCACTGCTTGCTGATACAAATGTAGTGTTTAAACACTCACTGACCTCTTTATTGGAAATACTTAGACTTGTACATCTGATCACTCATATTGTTACCTAATCAGCCTATCACTTATCTCAGTGAGATCTCACGAGATGGCATGGTTGGTTATAGTTTAAGTATTTCGAGAGAGGAACCTGAAAGGTCTTCTGCTGTTGTAGTGAATCTGTCTCAAAGTTTGACATGTTTGTTCTGAGATGCTCTTCAGCTCGATACTGTGGTAAAGAGTGGTTATTTGAGTTATCGTCAACTTCCTGTCATCTTGAACCAGCGGGGTTATTCTTTACTGACCTCTTTCTCGTGAAGTTTTCAGTAGAGACCGTTGTGCATGAAGATCAGCAGTTCCTGAATTACTTACTGTTTGAACCTTGGACCATGATCGAAGTCACAGAGATCATATGTTTGTGATGTTTGATGTGAACGTTAAGTGAAGCTCATGACTTGTCTACATGAATTTGTGCTTTGCATTGCTGAAACATTACTGACAGATTACTTGAGTAAGTGTTCCTGTTAAAGTGGCTGTTATTAAATTAATTGTTTGGTTATTGTTCATAATAAGTAAAGTAAGTCCAAGGCTCACTAATCAGCATGGAAAGCAAAAGCTATCTTGTTTGCGCCAAAACCTACAGAACAGCTAATGTAGCACAGTTTGCTGAAATAGTTTTTTTTTTTTCAGGCTATGATAGGAAGGTGTTCTGGCGTACTGTGTATCCACAGACTGATCAGAGTGGCCATGCCGTGACTCCCTTTCCATATTGTTGAACGCTCCAACGAATGAGCATTTGAACTTTAGAACTGTACCATGGAGCAATGGAAGATATACACTACCGTTCAAAAGTTTGGGGTCACTTTCTAACTCCATGATGAGAAAGTGACCCCAAGCCTTGGACTTACTTTACTTTACTTACTTTGCATTTTCAAGATGGCGCCGGTGAGGTCGGCTGCCGTCACGACTGCTCCGACCAACTTTTCTTTGTTTTTGTTTTTTAAG
>JAQMYG010000019.1:13539073-13558856 GCA_030014215.1 Clariallabes teugelsi | reverse complement strand
CTAGGTTATGTTTAGGAAAATGGTATCGGATCGGTACGTGGACTCAAATACTCGCCGATTCCGATGCCAGATTTTTTCGTGGTATCGGCAGCATTTCCGATACCAGTATCGGAATCGGAACAACCCTATTATATACACTTAGTCTTGTGTTTATTTATTTTTTTATTTATTAATTCATTGCACATATGCAGCATAAGGTGATATACATACATACATACATACATACACACACACACACACACACACACACACACACACACACACACACACACACCTATCCGTAGTGCACTTTCATCAGCACCAGGTCACAATACAAAAACGTCCTCTCCAATAATGTCCCTTTCGTAATAAACATGTACATCTTTAAAACTCTTCCACTTAATGCAGAATGTTTATCTGGACTTACCCTTAAATAAAACAGTAGTACCAATAATTAAGTTTGCTAACCATGTGTTACAGGTAGAGGAGGTATAAGAATTATAGTAAACATCTATATAATGCAGTAAAAAGTTAATGAATGAAAAAATAAACAAACAAATAAATAAATAGATAAATAAATAAATAAATAATAAAGCCTAATTGTTCCATTGGTGCAGATATTTTTAGGAGCTTTGTTTGATATTGTTGTGATCGTCTCCATAGTGTAGTGTTTTTTTATTTATTTTTTAAACCCTATGTTTCAGTTATAATATGCTGAGGGACTTTTATCGTTTTTCCTTCCAGGGAGAATATGCCCAGCCACTTTAAATTCAAGGAGTATTGCCCTCTCGTTTTCCGTAATTTGAGAGAACGGTTCACCATTGACGACCAGGACTTCCAGGTATGTTCATGACCGCATGAAGGAGTTGGGCGCTGGCACGGCACGGGGCAAGTCACTGTTATCCAGATACACCTTTTACCATTATTTTTAGTAATTCTGTAACCTTCAGAGCCACAGAGTGAACATTTGTTTTGTACTTGTTTCTGGCCAAAAGCATCAGCATATGGAAGTTACATGTCTGTGGACCATTTTCCAGCCAAAACAAACTTCTTTTTTTTTTTTTTGTCACAATGAGCGTTTTAGGAACGCTCACTGTTTTAGAAAAAGATAAATTGATTGCACTGGCTAAAGGTTTAGAATACTAGCCATTAGTTTTCCAAGATTTTTTTAGTAGTGAGCAAATGAGGTAAACAGGCTCTAGGAAACGATTTCCTGTTGTTTATCTTCAGTGTTATTTGAAATTTCCCTTTTCTGTTAAAATAGCTTGTTTGGGTTTTAGTAATTTATGGAATTAATTAACTCTTGAGATTTTCTTTTCTTACAGAATATCCAGTTATACTGCAAAAACAAATAGTTTGACTATATCGATCAGCGTTTAGATTAAAGTGTATAAAATAAAAATTAAAAAATAAACAGCACAGATGTTAAACTTGACAGTATTTTTACCAATCAGTGTAGATCACAGTAGATCAAATTCTTTGGTTTAGTCTTTCTTGGAGGACATCCTGTCACTCCACAGCAATTTTCATCCAAGCTTGAATGAGGAGAGACCCTCGTATCAGAAATGGCTCAATACGTTTTCAAAGATGGACTAGAAATTATCTTTCAACATGATACCATTAAAGGAAAAAAAAAAACTATTTTGTCAGGTTGCTCCAGCCATTGTACTCTCTTTTTTCCCCCCTTTAAAAACAGGACGTAGTACACCCAGCATTTTTGTTAACGTCTTAACCCACGTGTTGATTTAGCTCGCTTTAATGTGGAATGGATCTTGGGCTTGTGTAATACAGCTGTCATATCCGTATGTCAAGTGAACGGATGTTCATATCATCAGCTAGATTCAGCCTTCTTTGAGGAAAACCCATGATTAATGAGTCGTAATTTAGTCATTAACCCCTCAATCGATTGCTGTAAAGTGGACCATTTTTATTCCACAAAATGACAGCATAATTTCAGGGCGATCCTTTTACGTCTCAGCCACCCACATACAGCCAGTGCTCTTAATATCATTTCCTGTGTGTCTCTTCCTCCCACATGAAAGAAAACTTTGTTCTTATTGGTGAACAGTACTAATGGTTGTGCTTTAGGCAGGTTTTTGTTCTTTCACAAAGAACAAATCAAATATCTGGTGGTGTAGGTAGCCTGTACTTTGGCTGCTTTGCAGTGTGCTTCTTCATAATTTTAAACATTTAAAAACAAAACAAAAAAAAAAAAAAACAGTTGCATAACCACCTCAGGCTGTTTCACATTCACTTCCACAATTGATCACATGCTGTCGCTCCATGCTGACCCTCTGTTGTATTTCTAAGAGAAAACATAAGTCTGAGTAAACTTGTGTGAATTTGTTTATTTGTTTGTATTTCTGTTTTATCCCACTTTTGTCAGTGCTGTGAGGATGTAATAGTCAGCCAGTAAACTGAACCAAGTGTGTCAAATCTGGAAATTTGCAATGCTCTGTTCAAGTCCTAAGGTTGAGTTGTTTGTCTCTGTGTGTTTGTGTTTGTAGAATTCTCTGACTCGCAGTGCACCCCTTGTTAGCGAGGCTCAGGGGCGTAGCGGTGCCCGCTTTCACACCTCCTATGACAAGAGATATGTCATTAAGACCATCAGCAGTGAGGACGTAGCCGAGATGCACAACATCCTTAAAAAATATCACCAGGTACACACACAAACACACACACACACACACACACACAGGCACGGACACATGCACACTGAATCTCTTTAATGCTGTATTACACACGTAAATACATCTTACAGGTATTTAATGGCAGAGGTGGAAAGTAACGAATTACATTTACTCGCGTTACTGTAATTGAGTAGATTTTTTGTGTACTTCTGCTTTTTAAAGTAGTTTGTAAAATCTGTAATTTTACTTTTACTTAAGTATGTTTTGTTTGAAGTATTGTACTTCGCTACATTTGAAATCATATTCGTTACTGAGTAAAAAAAAAATTGAATGAAAATGAAAAAAAAAATAATTTAATAATGCGATGTGGAAGGAAAAAAATTGCACCCCGGAAATCACTGCAGTGATTGCTTGATTGATGGGAACAAACCCGCTAAATTCACAAGAATGATGGAGACGGACAAAACAAATGCCAGTGATTGAGACCCAACTGAAAGCGAAATGCCATCAAATTCTTATGAAGCAAACCCCTGACCATTTTTGACCCCGCTGTTAAAAAAAAACAAAAACTCAGTAACTTTTTCTCTGAGTAAATTTTTAATGAGCTACTTTTTACTTTTACTTGAGTAGTTTTTTATAATGGTAACTTTACTTGTACTTCAGTAAAATTTCAATGAAGTAGAAGTAACAGTACTTTTACTTGTGTACAAAAGTTTATTACTCTTTCCATTTCTGTTTAATGGCGTACTAGTTTAACTAGAGTCTACTAAGATGACTTGTTTTATACACAAATTAGAGACCCACATTCAGGCCACTTTGGTAAAAGAGTTCAGCTTGTAAAGTTCAGAGATTTTACTTTAAGTCTACTGATTGTTTCTAAAGCCTAAACTGGCCTGTGTGGGGGGTGACACACCTTTCAGCTCTGGAATTAATTTCCTCAGTCACTTTTCTTTTCTGTTCTCTTTCAAGAACAAACTCGAAGAAAACACTAACACCATCACATCTCATGTTGCTTGCTTTACTTGGTTCTTTATTACTCTTTTTCTGTGAATAATACCTTCAATATAAAAAGGTGCTGTGTAAATAAAATTGATTAAATGTTGAATTATGTGCAATAGTTGTATTACTCATCTTTTTGTTTCAACTTTTTTTGCTTGTAGTTTATTGTTGAATGTCATGGTACCACATTGCTGCCTCAATTTCTGGGCATGTACCGCATCACCGTAGACGGAGATGAAACCTATATGATTGTCACACGCAATGTCTTCAGTCACCGCCTGTCTGTCTATAAGAAATATGACTTGAAGGTATGTGAAGGCAGGTGAAGCACAACAGCTTTCTGTCGCTAAGTTCCAGATGACTTACCTATGAACTGACAAGTTCTTGTTTTTTTTTGTTTTGTTTTTTTTTCTAAGGGGTCTACTGTTGCCAGGGAGGCCAGTGACAAGGAGAAGGTAATGTTAATGGACTTAATATGCAGATTTATAGTTTTTGTTTTTCTTTAACCAGCAAAGCTTACAGTAATAAACAGTTTTTGTTTAACCTTAAAACTAACTGCAATAGAAAATTTTGAAGAACTTTTCAAATCTTGTTTCGTTTGGTCTTATTCCTGTAGAAGCGGTAAGCTGTATGTATTTCTTGGGCTTAGTGCATTATTGCACAAACCTGTTTTAATTGTGGTCGTGGTTATTTAGCTGTGTGAGAGACTTGTTTTTTTATTTTTTATTTTTTATTTCAGATTTAAATCATGGGTAAGCATGTTTTGGTTAAAGACATATGGTTAGCCTAAAGTCTGTCTAGACTTCTTGTCTCATCATAATACTAATACTTCTATGCTAGTCACGTGCAGACACGTGTGTTACTTCACACCGAGGATCATGACTTATTGCAGGACAATATATTTTCAGCATGTTCTTTTGAGAACCATTTTTGTCTTAAAACCCACCTGAGGATGATTGTTTAGCCAAGGATTACAGTTACCATTTTGAAACGATTGTTTCCAAATTTACAATAAGATGCCATAGTTGAAAGGATATTATTTTAGCGGATATCATTCCGTCATTCGATCTTCTAGCAGGACTGCGATGCAAAACATCCACATACACAAAAATTGTTCAGTGAGTACAGAGCCATGTGTCCATGCCATTCCTCTGATCCAAACCCCACTGAAAAATGGCATGTTCATCCCAGTCGGTCATTCTGTAAGCCCAGGACATTGAGTTTAAAATTGAATTTTGGAATAAATATCGAATAAGCAGTGATATTCAGTCAGTAGGTTAATTTTCAGAGAGAATATGTGCAGCTTTTTTTTTTGTTTTTGACAGATATTTACTACTTGGCTGATTCTGCCTTTTCGTACTTGCGATGTATTGGCACCCTCGAACAATTTAAGTTTCTAAATGTGAATAGGAAGGACTACTATTTTTAAAGTAAGCGTGTCCCATTTAGCAGCAGTAACTGTCACAAAGCTTTTTATGGAAATCCAAGTCTAGAGTGCTAATGAGCAAGCCAAAGGCAACAAGAAGAAAACTTACTCGAAAGAAGGATTACAGCAGGACTACAAATAACTGTTTAATTCCTTGCACTCTCTTATTCATAGTATTTTATTTCTACAATGCCCTGCAGAATTATTGGCACTAATCCATAAAAAAAAATTTTTTTAAACTCTTCCATGCAGAAATGATGGATTCTTAGGTTTGTTCATTAGAACGCTTCTTCAATTCATATAATAGATTTTCAACGAGATTTCAAAAATTTAGAGACTGGGATAATGAATTTGTTCAAGGAACCCTTGAGTGGCACCTTGGCAGTACTTTCAGTCTTTTGATCAGAAGCCCAAAGCAACAACCTACAGGAAACTTTTTTTTGTTGTTGTTGTTGGTTTGTTTTTTGGCAGTTTTTGGCAGTTGTTGTCATGGAGACCTCAGACAAAATGGGTTACATTTTTCACTGTAGATTGTTCTTCAGATTTTAAATTTCAAATACATTCAGAAATCTAAAGCTAAAGAACTCCTTGAGGAACCAAATTAAATTGAAAATGATATACCTATATACAGTACAGGTCTATAGTCTCTCGGTGGACTTGTGACTAGCATACCGCACATTTATTCCATTGAGGCGCATTGCACAAGTAGGTACACTCCAAGTGACTGTCTCAAGCCTGGATAATTTGGGGAGGGTTGCATCGGGAAGGGTATTTGGCATAATATCTGTGCCACGTCACATGTACTGTATGTGGATCCGGATAGAGCGTCTGTAAATGGCTAAGTCAGGTTTACTGGAAAAAGCATGTACAAATAGTATACATGTTCGCATACATACTTGCACCTTTTTTCTGAAGTTATACATTATATTTACAGTTAATCGAGAGTAGCAGCACCGTAAGATAAGGGGCCCGCTCAACGTTAAATCTGCAAGAGTTATAATAGTATGAAAATAGCCAGAATGGCAGTTAAAGGCTCAGCTAACTGAGTATGGTCACCGCAAAACCATAAACAGCATGGGTTATCTACGGTTGCGCAGGTTTTAACTAGGGTTACTAATGTGTTAGGCTTAGTTGCATCAGACACATCTGTTTGAGAGCATGTACACATTTCCATGCACTATTTTGATGATTGTACAAGGACAAAGGTTAATGTCCACACATGATTGGTTTCTAAGAGTAAACATGTAAATATGTCGATGGGTTCCTGCAGTTAATACGACTGCAGGACTGGAAGGATAAAAATTTAGACCTGCTAGAAAATAAGGTTTAAAACCCAACTCTCAGTTTCAGAAATCAGCTTGTTGTGCAGTGCACAGGTTTCTGTTGGTCAGGGGTAGAATAAGGAGACCAGACGTCTATTTTAATCCTGTTATTCGCCCACACACACGCGCACACACTGCACCTAATCCCTGTTGTATCCCTGGGCTCTCATAGGGTTGTGCAAGGCCGTGACTGATGCCATAGTGGCTATTCAAGACAAACACATACCCTAACGTACACAGTTTGTTGTAACACACACACAACTGGTGCTTTTAAATTGTTTAGCACTGTATTGATTATTCTTTTAATCATTATGTTTTCTCTTCAAAAAAACAAGAGTTTTGTTTGTCAAGATGCGGGTGTCACTGTCAGTTCAGTGTTCGACAGTTAAAATATAAAGAAAATGCAGGGTTCAAAGAGTGCTGGTTTTTAATATTAACAGTATAAATAGCTTTATAAAAAGTTTCTTGTGTTTGAGTAAAAATTAAAAAATAAATAAATACTTACTATGTGACTTTAAATCACACCATTTCACGCACCAAAAGATTTGCAGTTCCCTGTCTGAGATCACTTCCACTTTCTGCAAAATGTATAATCTTACTGATCACAAGGAGTCTTGTCTCTTAAGTTGCTGTCATTGTGGCATTAATGGCACCCAGAAGCATATTTGATCAAGGACTCGTTCGTTTAGCGGTCTCTGGCAGGCTACATGTGGAGCATTGGTGTGACATCTCTCATTTAAGTCGCTGTTTCATTGGTGAGACACATTGTTGTGTAAACTCCAGGCACTTTATAGCAGCATGCGATTTGTCTGATTCAGGGTCAGGATGATCATTAAGGGTGATTGTGCACTGTTGCACTGTGGTATATAATTAAAATTTAAACATGCAGCTATTTTGTCTTGACAACTAATTTAAGCGCAACTAATTTTTTAGATATAAGAAGCAGAAATTAACTAATTCATTAAACCATTAAATGGTTCTGTGATCAGGAAGTAAAATTAACACTATTTCTTATACAAACTTCCCTTAAATTTTTGTGAATAAGGAAGTCTTGCAGGAGATCTGTCTTTTACAACTCCACAGCGCCCTCTAGGGGTGGTACTGTATGAAAGATAAAGCATGTATTGCACATAATGCAAATAAATGACTAGTAATGTGAATGTTTCATAACTATAATGCTGTTTAATATGTTTTTTAAATACATTTAATATTTCTTGAAATGAGTGAAAGCTGGTGTACTGATGAGGATGCAGATATAATAGTATTATTAATCAAATAAAAAAAACAGTACAGTTACTAGAGCTGGCTGGTAAAGAGATAATGGTTAAGAGTTTTCTGAGAATGTTCTTCTTTTTTCTTTAAGGCAAAGGAGCTGCCTACATATAAGGATAACGACTTCATTAACGATGGACAGAAAATATACATCGATGAGGAAAATAAAAAGATATTTCTTGAGAAGCTCAGGAAGGATGTGGAGGTACAGCCTCTGTATACACTTTTTTTTTCTTTTTTTTTCAAAATAAATTTTTCATTTGTCTTTAATAGTATTATATGACTGGATAAGCTTTGATTACTTTTCTCTGTGTTTAGTTCTTGGCACAGCTGAAGCTAATGGACTACAGTCTGCTGGTGGGCATCCATGATGTGGAACGAGCAGAGCAGGAGGAAGTGGAAAGCGAGGATAATGAAGGAGATGATGAAGGAGAGAGTGACGGAGGGATTGTTGGAACACCTCCAGACAGCCCCAGCAACACTCTGGACAGCACCAAACCCCTTTCACCGGGAGACTTTGACCCAACTATTGATGTCTACGCAATTAAAAGCCATGATAGTGAGTGCAAACTATTAGGAACCATAGTTCTGTTCACACCTTACCTTATTTTATTTTATTTATGCTTTGGGCATTTAATGTTCCTGCTAAAACACGCCTGGCTGCCTAAATTTGGTGAAAATAACCCTTCCGCCTCTCATTTTTACACACCTCTATTATATTTTTAGCTGATTATCTTGTGCTTAATGGTATTACTCAGGATCTGATTATTGCTTGCTGATATACTTGCTTGCTGATAAAGGATTTATTTCTCCAGCAGGGCAAAATTACTTCATGTGTATTAATTTCTTGTTTTATGAAATGTGTTTATGAATATGAATGTGAAGCATTCAGTCAAACTGCACACTCGTGCTCTTGGGATATTGATTAACATATTCAGCTAACTTGTGCTACTCAAGTAAGTCTTTATTTTAAAATTGGTGCGGAAGATAAAATTAAAATCTTTCATTTGATTGATTACACAAGGTTCTATGTTGACAAATTAGTGGGTAATTAACATATGTAATAGGTTGAACTTTGACACATTTGTCATCTTTTAACAGAGCGGAAGTCTATCTGTAGAAAAAAAAAAAAAGAAATAAATCATTGCACTCCTTGTCAAATAACAGGTCAACAGTGTGATAAACAAACACAGTACAGGAAATATAACACCTGACTTACAGTATTAACTTCCTCTTTGCATTTTTAGCTCAGCTTAAGTTCCTGAAAATGTTAATTGGTTATGGTATTCTGTTTAAAGATTCCCCTCGGAAAGAAGTGTACTTCATGGCTGTTATCGACATACTGCAGCATTACGATGCCAAGAAGAAAGCAGCTCATGCAGCCAAAACAGTCAAGCATGGAGTGAGTGCTTCATTTATTATTCCCTATCGTGTTAGTATTGTGCATTTATAAGTGCTTAATGTAGAAAAGATCATTTCCATAGCATGATACCTGGAACTTCTTAAGCACCACAAAAACTTTAAAGCATTTTTGTAAGTCTGATTTGAATCCCTGTGAATATGTAGGCCTTAATGATTGCATAGGTGTTTTGAATTCACCCCTAGAAGCCCCACCCCCTTCTCTACATGGGGACCTGGTGAAAGTTTTGAGTCAGTTAATGTGAAATTTATGTTGTAATATGAAGTTTGTCAGTACAGCTAACACTAGACATGTAAGTTTTTTGTTTTTGTTTTTTTATCAGGGATACCAATAAGCAATGGTACTTTAAACAAACAACTAACAAAGCCACATATCAAATCTAACACTTGACAAATTATTTTAGTCTGCTTTTTGCTTTTTCTCTGCATTCCCATGGTTATGCCCATCACAGTACTAACTGGGGTACATGTATGGGGTACAAGATGTAGACAGATTGCTGAATGTAACAGGTTATTTTTTCAGAAGGTAAAAGTTCAGTAGGTTCCATAAACTTGAAACAAAGTCTTTGCTTGTTGTATAAAGCCGGTATTGTTTCTCAGTTAATTTATTGAGTGTAATCACTTCTTTTATGTTTCCTTTCCGCTCGTCTAGGCCGGAGCAGAGATATCTACCGTGAACCCGGAGCAGTACTCTAAGAGATTCTACGAGTTCATTACCACCATTCTGCCCTAAACTGGAGCAAAACTCACAGGGGCAAAGAGGAACGCTGATGGAGGGGTGCCCAATCGCACTCACCCACCCTTACAGCAGCTACAACCACCATTCGTTTACATTTTTTTTTTATTATTATTATTTGTTCTTTGCCGTTTGTGGGACCATAATTGTGATAAAACAGTAACAAGTATAAATCTTTGTGGGAGCTAAGGAATTTTTTTTTCCTTTCTTTTCTTTTTTTTTTGGCTTTCCAATGCATGTCCCTCATGGCATTTTTAATTCATATGTGATGGTGTGCGTGGCTCAGTGAATGGACATGTACCTGTAGAATGAAGTCACTCAGAACGGAGGCTGAGAAGGAGTGGAGCAACTGCTGTAGAATTTCCAACTTCAGACAAAATGGAAATGTGAAGCTATTCCATGCAAAGTCAATCACCCCGCCCAAATCATCAAATATGATTTTTTTAATTTTTACATGCTTTACCAGAAATTGCATTTGATCAGTCCACCCCGTTCATCTTTCAAAGTTGAACCCAAATCATGCCCCTAATGTAAACCTTCCCTTTTTCCACCCATGCTTCATTATTTTCTGTCCCATTCATATACTCATTTAACCAAAATCTACCTTCTACTAGTTTTTCATTTGCATTTCTTCTAGTTAAAGGCTGCAGCACATGTAAATGAACATACTTTAATTTTCCTAGTTAACAAAACTTCTCCTTAGTTTATTTCTCCAAGATCATGACTCTCCTCCTCTGAACAGACTGACTGCAAAGAAAACGCTCCTGAGCTTCATTCACATTTACGAAGGAATGCACCTTCTGACTGTTGCATGTTCCTACAGTGTTTCACACGAGTGTGTGGTGGTGTTTTGATTTTTTTTTTTTTTTCCTGTGTTTTGAAATGAACTATAGGAGGTTGAGATGATTTGTCTAGAATTTCGCATCCTGAAAAGGCGTTCTAATGAACTGAACAGAAGCAACAGCATTGGTGGCAATCACTTCAGTCTGTAAAATCTGTTACGGGAACGATCTTTCATTTGCCATCAGCACCTTAAACTGTTGCACTTTTTTTTTTTTTTTAATTAGGATCTATTGGTCTGTTACGTACTGCAACAATAGCACTATGAGGCACTATTGAATGCAGTCCGTGGATTTGTTACGTCACAAGTATGCTTGTTCTAGGCGGAAAAGTTATAGTTTACCTCTTTCATCATTTAAACAAGTACACACTCATTGCTGAAATGTTAGCAACAGTGTTCATTCGGGGAGTTCGAGAAACAGAGGATGGGGGGTCCTGTGTGTAGGCTAGTGATTTTTTTTGTTTGTTTTTTGTTTTTTTGCCAGTTTTGTAAACTTTACGTTTTAACTTGGCAGTCGAGTCAACAGTGTATTGTATATTTTGCACATAATGAACCAGAAGTTTAGATAATCCCTTTGGTTCGGTAGAGTGGTATTTACAGGAGGGAAATGCCACACCTGTAAGCTTACAAAATGGACTCATAACCGATTTATAAGAACTCCAGTCGACTCTTAGGAAAGGTCAATAATTGTTCATGTTAAGCGTCATGTTTTCTTATTTAGTTCATATAAAGCTGTGCGAAATGCCTAGAATTTCTACGAATTTTGCATGAAATTGGTATTTGTTGGTATTGATGTGTCGAAACATGGCGCCACCTCTAGAACGTTGACTCTTTGAAATCAGAATCAACATTTTCTTATTTGTTGATTCAGTTTTTAAATTAAATGCACAGTTTTTATTTGCATTTTAAGTTGTACACGGAATTATTTTCCGCATTTTAAGCAGCACATCCCTATCGAGTGAAGTGTTCTGATAAATGAAGAATGTTACTGTTTTGAATTGTGCAGTACTGTAAAAAGTTTTTTTTTTTTTTTTTTTTTTTTTTTTTTTTTAATAATGCATGTTGCATTTGTTTGACCTGTTCATCCTGAAGCCGTGTGTAACCGCCACGCCTCCCAGAAAAAAAGAAAGGAAAAAAAGACAACAAAAAACAATAATAATAATAATACTCGCGCTTATTTCTGCCGGTCTTCTACCTGCTTTATACTGTGTCAGCAATGTATACACTGTGCAAGAGTCGTGCCTTTTTACTCCAAATTATTTAATTTTGTATTCTTAATCCTAGTTTTTTTTTCCAAAGGTGAAATCTTATTTTCTAATATCTGTGTGGTTAAAACATTTTTGTTTGTTTGTTGTCTGTTGTTTGGCTGTGTATGAGAATAACACTCAAACCATTAACCCCCTTTGTGTTCCAGTAGTGAAAATGGCCCTGTGAAAGTTGACTCGGACTTCTGTTATCATGTTTATTATTTTTTTTATTTTTTGTTTATCAATTTAACCTCAGTATTATCTTTAATCCAGACTATTTTGCTATTTCTATCCGTTGTTTTTATTTTATTTTTTTTATCAATTTGCGCAGTGGTTTTTCTTTATTTCTTTGTTTTTATTTTTTTTTTTAATTTTTTAAGTGTTACTTTTTTGGGAACAGGAGAGAGAGAGGGGGAAACACTGACTCTCCCTGCATTCGTCGTGGTCTTCGCATTTGCAAAGAAGAAAAAAAATCTATATACATGTGCTTGAATACTTGTGGTTTTGACACGCAGAAGCTCTCAGCCGGAAACCCGCTTCATCTCGCGCCTCTGGCCTTCAGATTTGCCAAATCAGCACTCAGACTCTCCGCACAGGTTCTTCGTGTCATGTAGAAATCTTCACCGAAAAATGATGGAAGTTGTATTGTGTGCTATTATCAGATAATGTCTCTTTTTAGGCTATATTAAAACTCGGCGAAACGTGTGTGTGTGTGTCCTGTTTAACTCCGCAGCTAGTTAAAGAAGAGAGAGAGAGAGAGAGAGAGAGAGAGAGCCCCCTTCATCAGCTTGTAGAAATAACTGTTTGCCAAAAGATTGGCCTGTTTGAGGATGAAAAGTGTTTATATGAGGGGTTTTTAGGAGAGTGGGAGGGGGTTATTCAGAGTTTATGATGTTAATCGATATAACACACTCCATTTCAGAAGCATCGCTCAAAACCAATAAAGCACTTTGCAAATCCTCGTGCCTGTGTGTTTTTTCTAAAACGGCCACTAACTTCACTCTCATCCGCATGAGGTTTATTGTTCATATATCCATCTGAACTGTGTGTATATTATTATTATTATTAGATCTTCATATGAAGGCTGTTGAGGTTTACTCTTACGAAACTGATCAGGTGCAAATAAACTTGAACAGAGAAAAGATATTACAAGACCCACAGCATTAGAGATGGGGTCTCCGGAGGATAAATAAGCATTCTCAGCCTCGGCATAAATGATGATGTTATGCGGCAATTTTGCAGTTGTTTATTAATTCAAAGATGTAAGTAAAAACCAAGATGTGTGCTTACCTTTGCTTGTTACGGGGGTGCTACCATAATGTTTGTACATTTATTAGCCCAATGCACCCTGACAAAATGTGGTGGTTCTTTAATTAACTTGTTGAAATTTTAATTAGGTATCTTAAATTATTTTTATTAAACGTCCAGTTGAACATTAACAGCTGAAAGGTGTACCATTGATAGTACCATCCAAGTGACCAGCAACAGCACCTTTATTAATTAATTATTTTTTACATTTTATTTTTACTAAAGCATGACTATAATCTAGTAGCAGTGAGCGCAACATGGCTGCATCCTATCGTGATCAAGTGTGAGTGCAATGAATAAAGAATCTGAAGGTTTCTGCATATGTTTTTATAATACTGTTTATTATATGTTTTATATATGTGTGTGTGTGTGTATATATATATATATATATATATATACACACACACACACAAGTTTTAATCGGTCTATCTTGTGATTTTCTGTAGATATTCTGTAGTAATCTCCTCCAGGATCTACCCATGGTCCAGGCTGAACGGGTGATTTTATATAGCCTACAATTAGCCTTTAATATCTAATCGTTAATAATGAAACTATATGCTGAGCACTTCAGTGTGCAGAGCAGGCTATCTCATCACTGCACAGTTTAGGGATTAACGTCCGGAATAAATACATCTGTTTATGAGAGAATTTAGACGCAGCATAATTTCCGAAGAGTGCTTAAAATAAGCTTATAGTGTAAATTGAATCATTATCGGTTCTTTTTCCAAATGGATTAAATTTTGTACGGGTTTTTTTTTTTATATAAAATAATGGTTATATAAGTCGTCCCATTCACAGAAAACGGAATTTAAGTTAAAATAACTTATTATTTAAATCAGCTCGCGCGCTGACAGACCAGCGCTTTGATGGATATCCCTGGACTTCACATGTGGTTTAACATTGTTTACTGGACACATAATACAGTATTATCTATCTATCCATCCATCCATCCGTATGAACATAAACTCTTTTTTTAGCCTCATACCGACTCCCAAATTTCACTGGTCATACAATAACAGAGGTGCCTCAGAGGTGTACATGACCAGGTAGAACAGGTGTAAAAAAAAATAAATGACCATTTTAATTACGTCCCTTTATTTTTATTTATTTTTATTTATTTATTTACGTGGGCCTATATTTTGTGGAAGATAATACGGCATTATGTGTCTAATAAACTATGTTAATCCATACGTGAAATTGCAAACCAATGACATCTATCTGTCTGACTATCTGTCCATAAAAAGTTCCATATAAAGCATAGATTGATTGATTGATTGATTGATTGATATTCCTTTACATTTTATTTTTAACCAAAATTCTTTTTGGTGTTTTTTGACTTGTAGTATTTTTCTTTTTTTTTTTTATTCCTGATTAAATAGCAGCAAATAGCAGATCAATGCAAACTCACCTGTGTATCTTATTAGACAAATCACCATTTTATTAATTTTCACGTAAAATATAAGGCATAAGTCTTAGAGATCGATGCTTTCCAAGAATTGAGGCCCGTTTCTGCGGTTGCGATTGATTTTTCTAATATACTCCGTTCCACCTTAAATGCCTCAGCCCTGCCCCCCCTTTAGGCGGAAGTTGCGCTATTTTTCTTCGTCTAATGGGGGCGACAAATGCACACAAAATGGCCTGCTGGCTCTGTGCCACAATTAGCCTCGTCTGAAAAGAAGACCTGTCCGTAATTGTCGCGTATTCGTATCAAAAGGGCGATACGTAAACGTGAATCTAGAGCCTGAGCAGGTCCAGTGTGTGTTATTAAACAAATTAAACCTGTTGCGAATGTGCTTTAAGGCACAGATTGCGATTCAAGTCCGCGCTTGCGGTTTTCAGCGTAATGGCTTCTCTGTTCGGTTTGGGAAATTGGAGCGTGTCGCACCGTTAACCCCTTGTTCCGATTGTATTTCTGAAAGTATAACACATCCACCAGGGAAAGGTTTTTGTCCATAAAGGTTATTTTTGAACAGAAAAACGCATTAACAGCGTAGAGGTGAATCTGTAAGACATTGAGCCTATTGTTTGTCCTTCACAGGTCCGTTTCTGCTGGAGCAGATGTTCATTCACTTTCAGCCTTATGAGCTAAAATGCTAATAAGCATATGTGCTTATATTACACCGAACCGGACCGTTACTTTAAAACCGAAACAGAGTTTATCTCTAGCATGTAAAGAATACAGATCTTTATTTATGCAGAAGGAAATATGGCTACATTTTCAAAGTAGCCGCTATACAATTTTCGGGATTAAATGCGATTTTTTAAAACTTTTTTTTTTTCATCTCTTTTATTATCGAGCTTACTATAAATTAATTTAATACGGAGGCTTATAAAAAATTAAATTTAACATCTACCCGTTAGTGTCTATCTGTTGTTTTTTTGTTTTTTTTTTTGGTTGTTGTTTTGTTTTTTTGGTGAAAAAAAAAAAACCATTATAATTATTTATATAAAAACGATTGATATTCACCTGGTCGTGTTGTGTTAAAAACCATTTTGTCAAACTTAAATATCAAACTATCTCTTTAGAAAAGTTTTTTCTTCACAATGATGTGATAAAAAGCTTTTAGCTGCTCCTTGGAGATTTTTTTTCCTTGTTAAATATATTATATATTTTGAATGATTTTTCTGTTTTTACACTGAAAGGAGAAAATTAATTCTTCAACAAACATTGTTAAAGGTCCAGGCAGAAAAGTTTTATTGAAAATAAAAGGTTACTTTGCTGTGATGTAAAAACATCATGTAATTTATGCATTGTGTATTTTAATTTAATACCTTTCTGGTTACCTGAAAGTTTTTTTTTTCGACAATATTTTTCTTTAATTTTGAACTGCAACATACAAACTAAACGTGTAGAGTGCGTTTCGAAGCACACATGAACGATCTAGATTTATAAATCCATTACACACACCTCTATACCTCCCTGTTTGAACAGATGAACAGTAAATGTGCATTTGTATGTACAAGGCTAGACACTAAAAATATTCAAAGCTTTAAAGCAGACAAAAAGAAGAGAAAGAAAAAGAGAGAAAGAAACAAGAATGAAAAAGTCAGTGTTTTGTATGCAAAGAAAGGGGAAAAACATGAAAAAGAAAAAAATGGTTTGTTTTCACAAAAAAAAGGGGAGATTAAATTATAAATTTATATTGGGGCTATGAAAAGATGAAGGAAGACCTGTCATTTTATAGTCTAGGCTCTATAACATTCAAATAAAAATTGTTTTGTCACATTCATAGCCATACACAGTATATGCAGTGAAATGCATTCATATAAAAAAAAAAAGAAAACTCTTAGTGTCCCTCACAACAATTATCACATTTGTTGTTTCTCCGCATGTATTCTTTTCTCATATTGCTATTTAATTTTTAAAATGTTGTTAAACCTGTAAAACGAAACAGTATGCTATGTTCTGACTCCTATTAAAAAAGCTTTTCATCCGACAGTATGTTCAAGCCCAAAATTTGGAGCAGAAAATAAAAGCTTTTTGTGAAAAAGCTTTGTGAAATTCATTGGGAAAGTTTTTTTTTTCATATATTGGTGGGAAAAAGTTCTGCATGATTTTCTCTGCTCATTTTACAAGCATTTACTCGATTTTTGCCTAAACGCGGCCGGAAAAAGACTTCTGTCTATAAAGGAGGGATTTTTTTTTTTTTTTTTTTTGCAGTCTGAGACTTTAAATGCTAAATAAACGTCACGCACATCCTCTCTAAGGACTGTTATAAATGATCATTATCCAAATATTTAAATATTTGTCTTATTATTTCAATGTATACAATGCACAAAAAGCCTGCAATATTATAGGCTTTTTGTACCTTTCACATACAGATCACAATGACTTATTATTTGAGCATTATTTAAAGGCCTACTTGTTTTAGGCGTGGATCAAACCTTTTAACTCTAATAACTATATGAAATTAATTCTAAATAATTTAATATTAATATTGTTGGGTGGGTGGCATTTTCAACACTTTAACAAAATCGTATACACTCCATGCATCGTGCCTGGATCGTCTCTTTTAATCCACTATTAAAACGTATTAATCTTCAAATACGCTTGTTCTTAAAACCAAATTTTAGAAAATGCAGGTACACTCTTGTGAATCAGTCTTTTGTTATTTCTATTTAGTGAATAATTCAGAGAAAATTATTATGGGTGTAAATTAAAGGGGGAATTTGGAATCACTGCATGCTGGGTTTAAAACAGTTTTGAGTCTTCTATACATTATACAAACTCAAGCCGAGTGTTTTCTACCTTTAACTACCAGTTGAACATGTGTATGTAAAGATTCTTAGTCATCCAGATTCGAGATGCCCACTGAAAAGCGTGAAAAAGAAGACCAGAAAAAGACTGATTAATGTTATAGCAGATCTCAATTTTAGTGAAGTCGTTCCCATTAAAGATGAAGACTAAGAACATTGAAATTAATTTTTTAAAAATCGATAACTAAAAACAATAATAGGTTTATTATCACTAGAAAGCTTAGGAATCTAAATGATGTTTATTTGGTTTTAATAAATAATTGTTATGAAAGAAATCTGCACTGAAATGTGATGCATTTTCTCTCTCTCTCTCTCTCTCTCTCTCTCACACACACACACACACACACACACACACACACACACACACACACACACACATTTTCTACTTTATCATATTTAAAAACTAAATGTTTTAATCAATCTGATGGTTTTGTTCACACTCTTGTCTACAGTATTGTCGGTGTTGAATTGAACTAAAAAATAAGGTCTACTAACTCTTTTTTTCGCCGAGAGTTTGCCGAGTTCCATCTGGTGCCGTTTATTTGTTTTAAGAAGAGTTTCGGGTTCACACAAGTTATGCTGGATTTTTTTTATAATACGAACAAAGAAATGAAATAAATGGCATATTGAACTTTTAAATAGAGCACTCCTCATTTTCTTAACTGGTCATTTGTTTCCAAAGAACACTCTTTAGTAATTGACAACGCTGATGCTATTCCCTGTCGGAAACCAGTGCAGATCGCAGTCAGTAACATGGACTCACACACTTTCTTTATGTTAAAATCGACTATCTAATGTCTTAATGTCTTACATTTTGTAACTAATCAAAGTGTGATTTAATTTTTCCCGACTGAATCATTACTGAGTTAATGTGAATTGTCAGGGTTTAGTTTGCTCATTGTCTGATTTAATGTTAAATGAACTATAGGAGAAAAAAAAATCGATTGTTTTGTAACACGTTTTGCATTCTTCCTTTACTGTTTTAGGAGACAAATTGACTTCAGGATTCACCCCAAAGCCCTTCTTTGCCCTGAGGTCTAGTAGTAGCCCTGTTCGTGTGTGTGTGCGTGTTCGCGTGTGTCAATCAAACTGAACTGATTCAGATACGGCATTGTTTGGAGCTGAGTCAGTCTCTGCCCTTCTCTCACTCAACAAAGCTCTCAGTCCAGAATAGGTGGCTTTATACTGAGAGAAAATAGCAATTATCAGGAGCAAATAATCAGATTATGCTCGTTTTACGAGAAATCTAAATTTTGTAAATCTGGAATTTCTTGATATATGTAATTTAAAAATAAATAAATAATATACCAAAAATAGAGGAGGCAGGGTTTTCTTTTAAATACATTATTTTATATGGTGATGTACATGATTTGTAATCATGATGGTATCGAAACAGAAATCTTTATCATCTTCATCATTATTGTTATTATTATTGTTATTATTATTGTTATTATTATTATTATTATTATTATTAGTAGTAGTAGTAGTAGTAGTAGTAGTAGTAAAATGCAAAAAATATAAGGTATATGTCAAAAGCTCATTGCATTCTCTCTCTCTCTCTCTCTCTCTCTCTCTCTCTCTCTCTCTCTCTCGCTCTCTCTCTCTCTTTTATTTAAAACGCAATAGTTTGAATTATTATAGTGTTTTTGTTCAACCTCATGGGCGAATTATTGTATATATAGCACTGTCGGTGTTGAATTTAACTTTGACTAATATCATAGTATAAGTCTACAACTTTACTTTTGTTTTATATAGAGTTTTTGTTTTCCACGAGCCTGATGTATTTTATAATACGATAAAAATAAATGAAATAAATGGCACACTGGAATTGTAAGTGGCCAATTGTTTTACTCAGCATTTAATTAAGAGTCGCTTGTAGTAGCCTACTTGCGGTTTCCCTTGCGTACTCTTGCGGTTCCCTGTTTGAAGCTGGGACAGATCGTAGTCAGTAATTTGGACAGACGTGCACACAGATCGTTTTGTAACACGTTTTGCATTTTTCCATTACTGTTTCGGGAGACAAATTGATTTCAGGATTCACCCCAAAGCCCTTCATTGCCCTGAGGTATAGTGGGTCCAGTAGTAGACCTGTTCGCGCGCGTGTGTGTATGTGTGTGTGTGTGTGTGTGTCAAACTCAACCGATTTAGATATGGCATTGTATGGAGCTGAGTCAGTCTCTGCTCTTCTGAACAAAGCTCTCAGTCCAGAATAGGTGGCTTTGTACCGAGAGAAAATAGCAATTATCAGGGGCAAATAATCAGATTATGCTCATTTTACGAGAAATTAGATTATGCTCATCACTGGAATTTTTCGAGCTATAACCTTCGGATAAATAACATACCACAA
>JAQMYG010000019.1:13528790-13539059 GCA_030014215.1 Clariallabes teugelsi | reverse complement strand
ATATTATAAAAAGTAATAAGTAATCTTATTTAATTAGAAATGATATCATGTAAACAGAAATCTGGGCCTACATAATTGTAAAAAAAAAAATAATAAAAAAAACTTTGAACTACACTGAAAGTATGAATATTGATAATTTTGATATCGATATTAACATTAATATTGTAATATTGATAGTAATATTGCAATGCTGTGTAAGGTAAATATATCAAAGCTACATAGCATTCTCTCTCTCTCTCTCTCTCTCTCTCTCTCTCTCTCTCTTTCTCTCTCTCTCTATGAACGTTTTATGCTACTACCAATGCAATAATTTGTATATGAAAGAGTTTGACAGGCAGACTGACAGGGTAGGGTATACCTGTTGAATGATCTAGTTGTGATCAATTAAGAGGTGGTACTTAAAGGAAAAGGGAGTATATATACCTGTACACACGCGTGTGCGTGCGTGTATGTATGTGCGTGCGTGAGTGCGTGTGTGTGTGTGTGTTCATTTTAAAGGGAAAAGCACAGGTCTATCTCATCTGTAAAGTTGCAAACTACAGTGAGACATATTCTTTTTTGCTAGTAAAAATGTTTTAGTGTTTAGGCACAGTTTCATAGAATTTAATTTCTTAACGACCACAGAAATACTGAAACTGCTCAGTCTAAAATGTGATGAAACCATATTAAGCTTACGGTTGAGTTCATACATCTATAGATACATGTTCCCAGTATGTATTTTTAAGTATAAAATAACAGTTTGGTCTTACCAATAACATCAATAATGACAACACGACTTCTTTGGGCTTCGAGTGACAGGTTGTATATATTAGGCTATTTAACAGCCCAATAATATTGTTGTTATTATTATTTGTGTTTGCGTTGCAGCAGTACGTCATTCGAACTATCTGGCCCTTTCTTGGCTCACGGTTTAACTACCCCCACGTCCGACACACACCTTTTTACCCCCCTTACACACACACACACACACACACACACACACTATTCTTAATCAGCACTACGATCCAGCTGAATAATTTTATAGGGATGCTGGAATACATCACAGATGTATACATCTCAAACATCAGTGAGATAAGAGCATACAACACACAGTTTGCCTGAATTACTGAGCCACTGAGATTTGCTCCACACTTTAAAGCAAGTTGACTAGGTATACATACCGATCTATCAAAACAAGCAGGGTTTATTACAGTTCAATCTTTTATTTATATATTTATTTAATTTTTGCTGCATTAGCAACATCAGGATTTAATATTCGGATCGGCTGTTTGTGGGTAAATTAATTCTTTATACGAAAGGGAATGTGGTTAAAACACTAAATCATGTTATCTACTTATTTTATTACATTTAATCGTATTCAAATTGGACTGGGCACTTTTTGTTCTTTGCTTTGGTGTCTTCAATGGATATTTTGTATCATCATCATCATCATCATCATCATCACTGTCGTCCTTGTTGTCGTTGTCACGTTGTTGTTGTTGATGATGGTGGTGATGGTGATGGGGGGGGGGGCGTCATAAAAAAAAAAACTAGGGTATAATTTTCAAACCACATGTCATATCCTTTCCATTCTCTATCTAAATATTTTTTGAATATATATATTTTCGTGCTCTCCTCTCATTAGAGTCAATTTATAGGATTTTCCTTGTTCAATGGCATGACTGCGAGTGTGTAAAAAGCATGTTAACATGGGGGTTCAGGGACTCCAGACTGCCTTCCCCATCCCCCACTCATACAGATTTCAAAATAAACAGTTTCCATGCACATTTAAGATCATGGCCTACAAAAGTCCCAACGATCAAAGTTCACTTATGCATATGTATAGCTTATATGACGACATCCATAGTTCAAATAAAATGAAGTGCTCAACACAATGTATGCCCAAATACATTTTAATGAATATTTCATCATTCAGAAAAGAAAAGAAAGTGCTTCGAAATCCACATTTCAAGTTTTTTTTTTCGATTTGAGTGCATGTATTCCTACACAACAAAGATATATGAAAAACAGGAAAATCACAAAAATAAATATGCGTTTTATAAACAACCAGTGACTTCAAAGTTTTTAAAAAATGTTCTTGTCAAAACCTGACCTCAAGTATTGTACGAAAAGTACAGAGAAAGAATGATGATATCGACAGTACGTCCATGTCTAGGCCTTTATGTGGTTTAAGCTACATGGAGTCACGCTCTCTTTTTGCATCATGAAACCTAAAACATTACGATTTGTTTCGTCTGCATTACATTCTGCTTCGAATTTGGTGAAACTGAAATTCACAGTGCACTTTGACACGGAGTTTCATTCTTTGTCAAATGCCTAACAAACAACCGTACAAGCTGAATAAGAGTCATCAAAAATAGTTTCTTAAAAAAGAAAGGTAGAAAGCGTCTTATCGCATTTGCAATTCCATGAAGAGGCCTTCATTAGCCTAACAAACCTTCTGAAATGCAGCACCCAATGGCCTATTACAGCGCTGTGTGTGTGTGCGTTCTCAGCACGTTGTCGATTTGTTATAGGCTACCTACAGTTAATGGCACTGCCTATTTCTTAAGATATTCAGAATGCACGATTCAAATCAGATGGCCATTCACATTTTGGCTGCTTGCAATCCTTTGTATGTTACACTTCCAAGACCTGCTTAGTGAGCAAACTCCGCTTTGCTCAAGGTAAACACGTATGCTAAATGACTTCACAGTACATTCACAAGCATTTCTACGAGGCAGAAGAGCACCAAGTTCACGCTTGAGTTTTGCACTTGAGAATTTCTTTGATATCAGACTGTTTAGCTTCTCTAGTGGTTCAAGGCAGTTCGTCTGAATTCTCGCACCGTGAACAGCAATTATAAATAATTATGTAGGTTAGTTGCATTAACTTCCATTTTCACATTATTATGAGCACAAGAACACCGCACTGTGTTTAAAGCTGCGTTTGTTGAAACCGAATTTGCCACCAAAAAAGGTCAAAAATTTATTTTAGCTAAACCAAGCAAAAACAGCACCCCATAAGTAGGCCTAGTGGGCCTAATTAAATTAATTACTTGGCCTAATTAAATGTCACAAATAAATTACGTTACAACCCAATTCATGTTCAGGTTTAAAGAATTCTGATTTTACATATATATCACCAGGCTATTGTGGAGCATTTACAGCATTGTAACAATGCATAGTCAAATCTGTGCTTCATCTCCTACCATAGACTATCAATGCCTTAACCACATCGATTTGGAGTTCCCTCTTCTTAACTTCGTGCAAATCCAAACAGCTCCTGATTGTCATTCGTCCAGGGCCTTTCTGGTATTGTTGTTGTCGTGTGTATGTATGTGTGTGTGTGTGTGTGTGTGTGTGTTGAAAGACGGGGCAGGACAGGACGGGGGTCTGGACCGAATGGGCTTCAGCCCTTGATTGAATAAATAAGTAAACCCGGTCCAACGTAGAAACCTACAGTACAATGAGTTTAGAAGTCCTGTAAACAGGAACGTTTGGAAAAAAATATTTGGGATCTGCAACTATAGCAAAGAAAACGAAAGATTTCTGTTTTAGTCAAAGCCAAGATTTTCTGGCAAAAGGTGTAGGTCTATTCCAAAATGGCATTCACACGTAGTCAGAAATTCCAACAGGTCGTAGTAAAAATCCACAAGATGTTCTTTTCCATTGTAAATGAAAATATCAAAAACATCCACAGTGTTCTGTAAAGCAGAGTAAAAAAAATTGCTAAGCTCCTGTAACACGTGATGAAGGAGTAGTACTCCTGCATGCTCACCGAAACCAAAAAAAAAGCCATTTGTAATAATTATCAGTGCCTTAAGACTTTTCACCTCAAACATTGGCTTATGTTGTTGTTTTCCTGAATCTCTGGTTTAGGTGAGGAGGTATAACAGAAGTGCCAAGCTGCCATGTCCACACCGGATGAGAAGGATGAGGCACCTGGTCAGTCCTGAAAGAAGCTAAAGAGTAAGCAGGACTTAAATCACCATCACTCCCGATAATAAGAGACGGAGGGCATGGAAAATTGGCCATGAAGTTAAAAGTTGTTTTCAAAGATGATGATGGTTGGGCAGTTCGTTTGCTCACAGATTTTCCAGCAGGTTTAGGACTCCTGTCCACCTTGGTATTTGTCTTAACTACATATTCTGCTCTTTTCCCACAAACCGGAGTCCGGTAGCTTTTCCTGACCCTTGCGCCGATTTTGTAATCCCCTTGAGTGTTTAAAGTGCCGCTTGGTTCCTGTTTAGAAGCAGGGGAAAATGTTTGTCTGCCATCGTTACCAAGGTCTGTTTCTTCAGTATCAGCACTGATACGCAAACCGTCTGCATCATTTCCGTCGTATTTGCCTATGCATTGGTGAGCATGTTCCTGGGTTGCATATTCATACTCATCAAAAGTGTCCTCCACTTTAATTTTCACGTGGTTCAGTTTCGTATCTCCTATAGTGTCCAAGTTTGTGTTTGTAGTGAATTCCTCGGTCTCAGTCTTCACTGTTTTGAGAGGTGATGGTTGCTTGAGGCAGCTGACTGTTTTTGCATCTTTTTTGTAATTTGCACCTTCCGAAAAATTGCTCTCACGAACCGTAGAAATCCCAGTGTCTTTGTCCTGATTGCAGTGTGGTAATGTGGCTTGGTATCCTGATACTCTTTGTTGGGGAAACACCTTTCCTTCTGCACAGAATGTAAAATTTAGATATTTATTTCTACCACTTATAAGCTCGGTTGTCTTTGGCTCGTTTGAAAAGTCTACCGTTTGGGGAGCCATGACTCTTTTCAGGCCTGAGAAACAATTCCCAACCGTGCACAAATTTTTCCCATATTCCCAGTCATCGCATTCCCTGCGTCTGTGCTTCCAGTCGGTAATATCCAAAGTCGGTTTTTTCCTCCCCTTCTCACAGTCCAAGGCTGCAGCACTTCCATGCACACCTCCATTTTTGGGTTGAAAATTAGATCTGTAATGGAAAGTAGGCTGCAAAACCAGAGGCGCTTTTGCATTAAGGCTTGTGAACCGCGCGCGCCTGAATCTGATGCTCTGCACTGAAACGCGACTGGACACGGAGCTTGAATCGGACTGAGACGAGCTCTCTGCATCGCTGCTTTCCTCTGAAGAACCGGAAAAAGAGTCTTCCTCCTCATCATCTGTAGTTGCAGAGTTGGTGGAGCTACTGGTGCTACTGCTGGTGGACAAACTTGAGCCAAAGTCTGAGTCGTTGGCGGAGCTGCACTCCGTGTCGCTGCTGCAGCTCTCCTGAAAATGCCGGGACTCCAAGTACAGCTCACGATCCGGGTGAAAATGGCTCAAAGATCCGTTAGTCAGGCATGTTTTAGACTTGCAGCACTTAGGAACGAGCAAAACCTGGCGGTATTCTCGTTTTCTGCTCCCTAAGTGTCTCTCGCACCTCCTTTTCCTTTTGTAAAGCAACTCCGAGTCGGACGGAGCCGAAATGGCGGACACAGCCGGCTTTCTCTTTACGACCTCGCCGCTGCGACAAAACGATCGTTTCTCATGAAATTCCACACATTTTCCAGGTATTTGCACAGTTTCATAGTTTCTGAAGGCTCTACATGCAGTCGCGGTTACCGGTTGAAAGTTCTGGTAGATGGATTTGCTGTAAATTTGAGGTAGATTGGGTGAGAGCTCCGGTCTGACAGCTTTGTTTCGAAGAGCCAGAGTCGGCGACACTCCGCGAAAACTCAGCCAAAGTTTCTTTTTCCAGAAGCCGGTTCTGCTGTCGCGGACATGCTCTTCCCCTCGCATATGCTCGTCTGCTTTTGTCTTCGTTCTCCTTTTGTTGGATTTCAGCACGCGCTCGGTTTTGCAGGAGAAATACAGAGCTTCCACGTCCTCTCTGGAGATCAGAGTGCATTTGGCTGCGTGGAAAGCCACCGAGTTTATTGCTTTGAGCTTTCGCAGCTCCTCCAGATCGCAGTGATGCTTTTTCACGTTCAGATGATCCATCCGTTTGTGCACGGTAGTCCGTGGGATATTTTTCAAGAGGTCGGTGAAGACCTGGGAGAGAGCGAACATCTGCTTGCCTTTAATGACCAGATATCCGAGCTTTACACCCTGCATTTCCTCGAAGCCAAACTCCAAGTCTCCCATTTTCCTTATTGTGTTGTTAAGAATTCCAACATTGATGCTCCTCTGCTATTGCAGCTGCTTTACCATCATAAGGCATCACTGCTGATCAGTTCAACGTGGACCACGACATATGTCCACACTGAGGGGGAAAAAGTTGGAAAAAAATAAAAATAGATAACAAATCGTCCTGAAATAATTTAAAACAGCATGTCCATACAGTTAGGCGCAACATGATGGATATATGTGAGGTGTTGCATGCAGCTCTTATATACCTGCAGTCCCTTCAGCTCTCTCCTTCCCCATGAAGAGAGGAGGGAAGGTGAAACGGATAAAGAGAGAGAGAGAGAGTGAGAGAGAGAGAGAGAGAGAGAGAGAGAGAGGCGAATAAAAGCCCCCAAAACGCAAGTGCTGTTCCCTGTGCTGGTTTAAGCCACAAATAAACTGACAGCGGGAAGTGAACAAGTTGGGAGACACCTTCATCAATTAAAGCCTCCCAAAGTCGACGCTGATTGGACGATTCTGACAGGTGATGCAATAAAAATGATAATTCCACCCGTGTACATGTACAGCAGTCTACCGTCCACAACCAGTATTATTATTATTATTATTATTATTATTTCCACACCTATTGTTATATGAACGGCATACATATTTTACATTTTCTTAAACAAAATATTTTTACCATGCTTGCAAAATCAACGACTCGTTTGGTAAAACAGCACACGCTGGCGGGTTGAGGGTTAGGATGCTGTAAAACACGACGTAGTTCAAACCCTGTCCTATTCCTCTGTTAAAAATTTGTCTGGACTTTGACACGCTCTCTGTTGTTTCAAATGGTAGCAGGAATGCACAAGGTTGTATGAACATCCTTCATATCCATTTTTTAAAAATATAGTTTTTAAGGGAACGGGTGTGTGGGAGGGGTGGCGTGGGAGGGGGCTTTGTGGCAAATAAGTTCACTCCGTATAGGCTATAGTGTGTGTGTGTGTGTGTGTGTGTGTGTGTATGAAGGACATGTCCATATTGTCCTGAACCCAAATCTAAATATCTAAAAGAACGGAAATCAATTGTAAAGTAGTAAATCGCGTTTTTAAAAAAAAAAAAAGAAAGAAAAAAGAAAGCTTATAATGTCCAGACATGCATTGAATTATTTAAATATAAATTTTATAAATACATTTCGGGTTAAGTTTCAGCTTGGAGTGGGAAAGTCATAACTATTTCCATCAAAGGGAAAATTAAAACGAGAAGCGTGTGTTTTGTGTGTGTGTGTGTGTGTGTGTGTATGTGTATGTGTGTGCGTGTGTGTATGTGTGAGAGAGAGAGATTGACAGTGAGAGAATTTTCATATACGTTTTTCACCAGTGTTTCGAGTCTCCTCTTCATTTCCTCGTGCGTGTGTGTGTGTGTGTGTGTGTGTGAGAGAGAGAGAGAGAGAGAGGGAGAGAGATCAATAACTCCATGCTGCGTTCTGCCATCAGTCAAAACACTGTGCATAATACTGGCGAAACGTCTGAGTCTGTGTTAAAAGCGACTCTGTTCATTCATTCATTCATTCATTCGTGTGCATTTATAGCATATTCTCTTTAGAAAAGTCAGTAAGAGAAATTACAACATTACGTGTTAATCTGGGGAAATTAAATATTGCTTGTTTATTAACATCTCAACTAAGTGATCTCAACTAATTTCATGAATATAGCGTAAATATTTTTAAAGGCTTTAAAAAAGAAAACATGAAAATTAGAGGTTCTTAAATACGGGCTAAAGTAAAGCGTTTTATGTAATAATGTGTACTGGTAAAAGAGAAAATAATTTATCTCAGCTATAAATCGATTGATTGGCTTACCATCCCTACATCATACTCAAATCAATTTATTTATTATTTTCTCTTAATTCTTAATGAAACGTGATAGTCCCAATTAAGTACCCAACATATTTTCTTACACATAGTCTTATAAGAGGAAAACAGCTATTTTTTTCACAGCATTTTTTTTTTTTCATTTTCTTAGTTTTGAGAGTCATTTTGAAATCTCTAAGCACACGTTGCTTCTGTATTTAGCCTACTCTATTGAATGCTGGTGTGAGCAACACTCAGCTATACAGATGTGCACACTAAACCCATTAAGCTTGTGCTCATAAAGAGCAAATCAGTGTTTCTTTACACCTTGAATGCATTCAAAGGGTAAAACCAGAGGTCAAAGGTCATAGAAGAGTTTCTGCCTTATGAGCATATAAGCACGGGACAAGACTATAGTGTTTCAGTACCTCATTTAATTGTCTTTAGCGCTACCATATAGTAGTCAAATAGGTTGACCAGTTGTTATTTTGATGTGCATTACCATTCATTACCATTTTACACAAACTAAGTCGTATAAGAAAACCTTTGACCCCGCCCCTTACCCTAACTGTAACCATTAAGGTACTTGTTTGTTTGGTATTTTACTAGAAAAGTGGAGACTCTTCTTGCTCAAAATTCCAGTTTAGAGATCTTATTGACAGTAATGCATGTGCTACATTTGTTATGGAACAGTTTGTGACAAATTTAGAATTTTTCATATAGTAAATTCTTCATAATTTTATCTTGATTTTTTTAAATGCTTTTTATTATTATTACCAGACCTCCACTAACTACCCCCTAAATATTTGCCCTAGGCTCAGACATTTTTTCAGAGGCAGTGTAGGGCACAAAAGAAAAACTCATTCTGAATTTCTGAGATCCTTAGGTGTGACAAGAATGATAAAGGAAGGTTGATCTTCGCCTCCATGTGTTTGCGCGCGCGCATTTGTGTTTGTGTGTGTGTTGATTTCGCGGATCTGGTGTAAAACACTTTAAAAAAACAGTCAGAATCCCAAGTATGCAATAAAGTCAAGTAACACATGTATAATAATATGTACAAAAAGCACAGACAACAAACATAAAAATAAAGTTATTGCAATAAGATGGCAAAACCTCGTGAGTGCACGCGTGGAACAGAACAGGAAGCTTGTTACTGGTGGCCACTGGGTTAAACGATAAGGTCTTGATTCAGAGCCTCTTTACATCTTGTCGACTTTGTAGGCAGTGACGTCATACGCAACATACTCATAAAAACAATAGGTTAGTAGTTCAACATGCGCTGGTCAAATATCATCGTTTAGCACTAATGCTTGGTATTGACCCAGATGCAGCACATAGTTTATTAAATAAGCAACAGAAAATACATTTGTTCTCCTTCCAAGTAAAATGCAAGCTATTTTTCCCCTTTTCATTTTTTATTTCAATTTTGAGATGCTTCTTTTGTGAAAATAGGTTTGTGTTCATCTAAGCACTTATTTGTTGCTAACAGGAATATGTCCGATGAATTTGCTAGTTGATTGGAAATGATTTAAAAAGCTCGCGCTCTGAATTGAAAAGCCATCTACAGCGGTGCAATCACAGAAATCTTAATGTACCTACTACACTCACTTTTTCCATTCAAAGAGCACCGAAAGCGATTTAGTCTCAAACACACAGTGCCACATGGAGCCTAGAAACGTGTGCTATTTGTATTGGTTGCGCTCAGGTCTGTGGGCCAGGTTTAGTTCAAGTGTTCACTAATTAAAACAAGTTATTAATGTGTAATAGTTTCCCTTTAATTACCTAAAAGTAAGTTAAATTTATTGCTCGGAATCTCTTCTTTAGTCTGCTTGCAGGGAAATGAGAAACGGAGAACCTACACACACGCGCACACACAGACGCACGCACACACACGAAGTGGGGGGTCCGCAATGCTCTCCACCGCAGCTCGCGGAAAAACCCGATGCTTTTCCCGGCAAATGCAAAAAACGAGAGCAAAAAGTAGTGTTCTGCTCGTATTGAACGCTGCTCATTATTTACTGTCGCCAGAGGTGAGAGTGCATTTTTTCCAAAGAACTCTTGAGCATACAGTTTGATGAAGATGAGTGTGAGATTAAATGGATTTGAAGGTAAGATCACACAACAGTACAAGTAAAACAAAGGAAAGGAAAATCAGACATTTTTCCATCTCTGGTTTTTCTCCAGTGTTGTCCCTTGTCTTTGAATATATCTAATGTTCAACTCACACTCGTTTCATTTCACCCCAAAACACTGCGAGTATTTTGGATGATTTTTAGGCACAAAAATCAAAGCAGTTATGCTGAAATTACTGATAAAAAAAATAAAATAAAAATGGACTAGTACTTGGTGAGTGTTGACGGTAATATATTG
>JAQMYG010000019.1:13515108-13528060 GCA_030014215.1 Clariallabes teugelsi | reverse complement strand
TGCAAAACGACCATCTACTTTGTGAATATAGGCCAACCTAATTCACACACACACACACACACACACACACGCACACACACACACACACACACACACACACACAATAAATAAATGAATAAATAAATAAAACTTGCAACCATTTACAATCATTACACAATATTATTATTATTATTAGTAGTAGTAGTATAGTAGTATAGTAGTAGTAGTGTTGATTGATTAAATTTGGACTAATTAATACAATTTCTCGTTTTCAAATTAGAGACAATTTGATTATTAATATGTTGTTTTTGATGCATTGACTGAAGTTAACCACATTGATGAAATATTCAAATAATGAAGGGCGAAAAATCTTAGTTCCACTGAGGCACTTTTTTTTGCTTCCTAATCCTTGAGACCCTAAACCAATAACCTGTTATGTAGTTTATAAACCCCTTTCGATGAGTTCAGTTCATTTTACCTGTAATACGTGATAAACACTGGTGTGTCTCAGATATTCCTGAAAAAAAAGCAAGTCAACTGAAACCTTCAAAGTACAACATAAATTAGAGAAACGTTACATTACACACTTATTCTTGGAAAAGTAAAAGGCCGTTTGGTCGACGGCTTCTGTATAAGTTAGGTCACAGGAGATAACGTGTACATGCTTCAGGTTGATTAATATAATGTGCCACAGTTTAATATGAAAAAGTGGAATATTCTAGAATAAAGTTAGCGGAGTGGGTTATTATTATTATTATTAGTGTAAGTCGTCATTTTCAGGACATATTATGAAAGGTTATTAAATTATCACAGATGTAAAACAATTAGCGTTACTCTTAATATCGTAATATTTAAAAATATTTTTTTTTGCATCACAAGTGCATTTTGCCATAAGATTTCACATACGCGCGCGCGCGCACGCACGCACGCACACACACACACACAAACAAATAAATCCATTTACATTACTCTCGTGTGAGTATGGGGATTCTCTTTAAAACACGACTTATCTTTTGCATGCAAGTCGTTCAAGTACGTCGTTGACCCTGGCAGTTTCTATATAGCAAAAAAAAAAAAAAGAGAGAAATGTTAACCTCAAACCAGTTCTAAAAGCCACAGTTAGAGAAAATGTCACACGCCCTATTTTTGCACGGCTTCTGTTGATAAGCAGATGGGAGTGGAAACAGTTTTTTTTTTAATGTTCGCGTGTGTGTTTACACCAGATATTTTCAACACATTGCCTATTCCTCCAGTTGTACTCTCTCACTATATGTATCCTAAATATTTTTCCCTAAAAAAAAAAAAAAAAAAAACAAGCAGCTGCCCGTATCTAAGTTTTAGAAACAGAATTAAACACAATTCTTCATGTCGGAATATTTGTGTTGTTTGAAATTTCTACGGTTTGGTCCGAGCCCTGGAATTAAAATGAGATCCCGCCGATAATTTAAACTTTCCACTGATTGGTTGTTTCAGGCTCTGGACCAATCAGGGACGATGATATTAGAACGCAAACAAAGGAGGTGGTATGTCAACAAAGCGGTGGTTCTGCTGCAGTAAATATGCTGGAGAAGCAGCGGTGTACGAAGTAACTACGTGTGTTTTGTTTTAGAATAAGCATTCAACTTTAGACAATGGCAAATGAACGAAGGCAAAGAAAGAAGAAATATATATAGTTTTTTTTTTTTTTTTTTAACAAGTGAATAGGTTTGGGCAGAGCTTGAATGTGGAAGTCAAATAGAATATCTGGACAACTGTTCATCAGAGGAAGATTATTTTTCTCCCGGATTTCGAAACGTATGTAGACTACAGATCTTAAATTGTAAACCATGTCTGCACAGAATGACATTTAAATACCTAATGCTAGGTTTAAAATGTGCTGATAATTATATGTTTTTGTTTTGTTGTATGTTTTTTTGTTTAAATTGTTTTTTTGTTTTTTTTTTTAATTGTAAAAACTTTTTATGTAGTGTTGGGACATGCACTGGGTGAGTATAAGGTATATAAAAACTGTGCTGAATAGAACCATGGAGCACATGTTACGGTTCACTAGTAACAGAAAGAAAAATGTATAAAGGCATAATTTGCAACAGCCATATGTTTCAACTTAGCATAGTTGTTGTGCAATTTAGTTAATGTGAGCAATACCTCTCCTAGATGATCTGATTCCAGGATCATCACCTCTACCAATCCTTCTACCAGCACAACTCCAGATCAGGTCTTAAGAGGGGTTTTTAGAACCCATGTGGTTTTACATTACTATCTATGGGTTTATTTGTTTGCAAAAGTTAAATTAAATTGCTTCTTTGTGCAAATGGGAAGCGATTCTGAAAAGAGTTCCTGAATAAGGGCCTCCTTCATTTTGCCTTTCTAGTTCTTAGAACTCTTTTCTGTTTGAGCATCCGTGAATTCCAGTGATAGGGCGTATCTGAATTCTATCAATGGTGAAGAATGCAGTTTTCTGCATGTCCAACCAAGGTGACTTCTGGAGCCACGGCACATCACTATTCTTACCACTTTAGTTGTTCCAACTGTTTTTAGCAGTCACTGGCAAAAACATTCCATTGGGTTCCTCTGTCTATCAAGGCCTTCTGCACCTTTATACCCGAATGTGGTTTACAAAGGCTTAATAAAATCACAGACTTTTCCCCATGCCCCATTAATTACAGCAGATTAATACTTTAAATTTGCACTTGAGTCTTGAAAACAAATTTCTAAAAAAAAACATGACCTTCTTTTAAAATGTGCATAATTTAGATGCTCGAGAGGTTGTAGAAATTATGGCAAAAAGAACTTTGGAATGACAGACTGTTGACATACTGCTTGAAGTGCCATAACACATTGAGTGAGGAGTTTTGAATGTTTCTCTCATTCACAAAAAATAAATTCAGTAGGTAGTTTTGCCACCCTAAATTGTCCAACATGTGAATTAATGTCATGTAATGGGCTGGCATCCTACCCATGGTGAGTACAGTAGTATGTCTCAAGGTATGTCTCAGATCTGCTGTGATCCTCACAAAGCACTTACTACAGTGAATGAGTGTATCTCAAGCATGACAAAAAAGGTTTTTACTACATCTACCAATTAGCATGTACTGATCTATTAAACACTTTAAGCATAAAGTATGTATAATTGACATGTTACCACTGACAGAGTGCTTGTGCTAAATCTTTAAATGTTCCAGATTTTCCACCACAAAAAAAGCTGTTTTAATTTCGTTTCATGTTTCAAGATGGGTTCAGATCAGAAACCAAAAAGCCAAATTGCTGTTAGTTTACAACAAAATGCTGGCAACTTTATGTGCAATTTTACCTTCATTTAATGGCAGTAAATGGTTGATCTGTATAGTTATTTAAATTTAAATAAACTATTTAAACCGTTATTGGAAAATCAATTTTTTTGGATTGGATATTTTCTACCCTAATTCAGTCATATCCAGTTCCCACCTATTAGGGCACTTAGTGACCGCTACCAACCAGGGAGGGCGCAAGGTTAATGGGTGCCTTCTCCAAGCTGCAGATCACATCTTTTCAATCTGCTGCTCATGCACTGTAAGGGAGTGGCGTTACACACTTGGATGAAAGCGCTATCTGACCCATTCTCCTTATGTGAGCTCAGACACCCACGATTGGCTATTGTCACTAGGATTGATTTGAGTGTGCGGAAATGACATCCCACAGAGTCTGCAGGCAATCTGCTTTCTAGACTCCCAGCTACAGATGGCTGTAGTATCACCTGGGAATCAAAATCGCTATGTCCAAATGATGGGGGGTATTGTAAAAGGAATAATAATATGAACCATTTTAATAGTGAATGATACAATACTAATACTACACACATAAATATGTCCTTGTAAATTTCTGTATCAGTAATGGGGTGTCCTCAAAGGCACGTCGTAATGTATGCAATTTGTATCTTTCATATCAAAAGGTGGATATGATGTACTGGTAACAGTGAAATAATTTCAAGGGCACCTATTATGCAAAAGTCACTTTTTAGTCATATTTACACATTCTGATCAGTCACCATTGTGCATTTACAAACAAAAACTGTGTGTATGTAGGGGGGAATAAACATTCCCTGCTTTTTCTTGTTTGTTTTTTTGTGTGTGTATTGTCCAGGGGTAAAACACGCCAATTAGATATTTCCCCTACTGTGACCCAACTTAAGAGGATCCCCTTCTCTGGCTGGCTCAGCTCTGCTGTTCTCCAGTAGGGCATACTGTAACTCAGTAGTACATAGACACTGAAATGGCACATTTGCATGAGGAGTGACATGAAGGGAGACTGAGGTATGAGCAAATGGATTTCAACTGAAGCACTGACTGATACCCGTTGGGAGATCTCTGAGATCCATGTTACCTTGTTAAAGAAATGGTAAAATATGGGACCTTTAAGTAATATAAGTACCTGTTCTTTCTGATGCATGATTGGTTCTACACTGTTACCACTCTTCCATTTGATCACTGTTTGTGGTGATTTCTCTGAGATGTGTGCTGCCCTAATTGCTTTGACATTAAACAGTAAAGCCTCCTTTTAAGCCAGAAGTACAATTCATAATATTGCTCCAGTGTTACACATTACTCCCACATATGACTGGTAATGATTGGGGTCCTAAACTAGTGGAAATACTGACTGCTTCTTATAGAATAGCTTGAGGAGGATTGAAACTAACACTAGGGGTGTAGAAACAAGGCAAAAGTAAAATTAGAGAGTTGCATACATTAAGTTCTTAAGTAGTATGATGAAATTTGATGTGGAAATAAACAATGTGCTGTGATAACATTTTGTGCCTCTAGTTTCGTTTAAGTACAAGAGACTTATAGCATCCAGACATTTTTAGAAAATCTTCCATCTTCTGGTTCATGTGCACCGAATAGAGATTGACTTTCTGTCAACTACATACCCACCTCTCCTGACTCTTCTCTACACTCGAGAAATAATTTACAACACTAGGCTGGTGAGATCAGTGCATGTGTGGATCATTTTGCACAGGTAGTTATGTGCATTGAAATTAGTACAGGAATTAAGATGTTGTGGAATCCAATTTTTTGAGGGCCTTTAAAAATTTTCATAAAAATTTCATATTTAATCAGATGTTTTGGATTTTATGCTAAAATAACTTCAGTCTTAGCTTATGTTTAAATATTTGTCATTCTTCTTCTTCTTTGTCTTTCTGCTGTTCCCTTTCATTATTTTGTAATTTAATGGCCTTTTAATGTCTACTTAGTGATTATTGAAACTGTCATGTCATTTGCAGCAGCAGGCTGTCTGTCAAGTCCAGAGAGTGCAGATTGTTTGCTGTTTGAATATATTTCTCAATAAAAATGATTTGTGAAAACCATACCTGTTGACAATTTATATCAGGGTTCCTGATATAGCCTGACTGTGCTTGGTCTTGTACACTTTCATAATGTTTATGTGCATTTCCTTTGGGTTATAACACCTACACAAAACATGTCTGTGCACAGTGCTGCATGCACTGGCATCCCATCCTAGTGTTTATGTGATAGGCTTTGAATCAACTATTACATTGACCAGGATAAAATCATTACTGTAAATAAATGAATAAATAATTTTTGTACACATGATTTGGGATTGTACTATATGTGATAACACATATGGTGTATTAAGTCTTAATTTCCTAAAAATTTTATATTGTGGGTTAAAATAAACAATACACTCAGCAACTACTGTATAGAGCAAGAACTGATCTCATTCACATTTCATTTCATTGAAGACTTGAAATTGTCAGTGTGGAAGGATATTTTGGTCATGGATCTCTAGCTGCCCTATCTTAAAACTGATTTTAAAAAAAGTGTATATAGTGTATATATTTAATATACTATGCTTCTATAAGTCTGTTTTGTAGACGTACATGACTTGGTAGAACAGCAGGGCAAGCGTTGTATTACAGCAACCAGACATTTTGGCTTATAATTTGTGGAACAAAAATAATTACTACTATTACTACTACAATAACAGGGTTTGGACATTAAGTACACAGGATGAGCATCAACCCACACATTAAAATGACTGAGGTTTAAACAGACCCACACAAAAACCACCCACAAGCCAGCTAACTGGTTTGTATTCACTAGAATGTTGGGCTGATGGTTATACATTTACAGCATATGTTGATTCTTATTTCTTTCTTATAATATAAGTGATAGTATTACAGGTACATATGATTTGAGAATATGTATGAATGTATGAAAAACAACAAGCACAATCACACACGCCAAATAATTATTATAAAAAAGAAACAAACACATTTTCAACCTTTTCTTGATGCCTAAAAAAACTTTCTTGTAAACTGAAAGAAACGATGAATCTGGAAACTTCTTCCTCTTGAACAAAATGTTGTACAAATAAAAATATTAAAAACAAAAAAACACACACACTAGGTTACCTTCCACTAAAATAATAGAATAGCAAAATATTTTATGAATCCATAGTAATCTTTTGTAACATTATCAGTTTATTTTTGCTTCTTTTCACAAGGTAACAGAGGGTGTGTCATTAATGAATGGGTCAACTCTTTTATTTAAATATGAATTGAGCTGGGAATTGACTTGCAAATCTGGAGAGCCATTTTGGTAAACTGACAATTAGGAAACAACCATTAAAATACTCTGAATGCATATTTGGGTAATTGTCCCTGATATACTAAGAAATATACATCTTCAGATACAGATGTTTATGCAAATGTGGTCATTAAATTAAATATGCTTATATGTATATACTCCAAAAATATATAATTTCAGTGTTGTTAAATGTTGAAAAAATTTTTTTTTGTCAAAATAAGAAACCATGATGCTCTATTGAAGATCAGTAGATAGAAATTACAAGAACAAAGCTATGCACATAAAATGTAGATTAAAGTATTCATATAGTAATAAAGTCGAGGGTTTGATTCCTGCCTTGCATGTTCTCCTCGTGCTTGGTTGGTTTCTTCTATGTACTCGAGTTTCCGTCAAAGTTCAAAAACATGCAGCGTAAGTTAAATGGTATAGTGTGTGAATGAGTGTGTGGGTGTTTTCCCTGAGATGGATTGGTCCATGTATATGTCTAGGGTGTCTCCTTGCTCGTGCCTGAGGATATGCTCCAGGCTTCCAGAGACCTGGTACAGGGTAAGCGGTATAGAGAAAGAGGAATGTGCGCAGTTAACGGGTGGATAAGTTGTACAATCTGATAGCAACAGGTATGAAGGAGCAGCAGCTCATCCAGCATTATTTCCTGCCAAATGTATTGTAGGGAGTCAAGATTATTTTACCTTCCACAATTATTTTGTCATATTGCATATTATTACTATTAGGATAGGAATGTAAAACATTATGAATGAAGGTCTTAAAGAGAGTGAATTTTAAGAAAATGGTTTTAAAAAACAATGTAGTTCATCATGAAGGTTTTTTTTTACTCTAAAAAAAGGATGATTTAAAAAGTTGATACAGAAAACTAACATGCAAATCATAAAGACACATCATTTAAATCAGGGATTATTCAACATGAAATTTGTCTTTGAAATGGTAGTTAAAGTTGACCAAATTTTTGTATATTTATACTCATGTGACTGACATTAGAAACATAACCTGCTTTCTTATGTAGTCTAGAGGACTAACATTTGTTACCCATAAGCACCATAGTTTGAAACATTACAAACTCACTGTAATGAGGCTAGCTAACATAAAAACAGTCTTTTGGTTTGTTTAAATTGACTTATGTTCTCTATGATACACTATGCCAAAATCTTGGCCAAGGTATTTTGCAAAAGCAATGGATTCATAAAGTCAGCGTGCTGGGTGGTTCACAATCATTTAAAATGAACCACTAGGTTGAACTTAAACAACCCATTATTTTAGAGGGTGGAATCTTGCTGTTAAGTTTTAAGTGAAGTTGTTTTAATACCAGGTTAGCTTATTTAGGCGAATGCCAGGCATGTTCATTGAGATTTACCACAGCAAATGAGTGATGGCCCAGGGCTGGGCCACATTTACCACTCTTTTCTGGCCCAGATACCACCATAGAATTGCAGTAAATGTGAATTTGGCTGCTGAACACATCCACAACTTAAACTTAATGAAGAAAATATATATGTTTAAGTAAATATGTGTAAATTGAACATAAATGTGACACCTGCTGAGTTATAATACATTTGTCATTCCCATTACACTCTCATAGACCTAAATTCCTATTCAGGCTATTTTGCCTGACGTTCTGTGTTTTCTGGAATTTTCTTCTCAGAAATCCTGATAAGCAAAATCACCTACTTCGGTCTACTTTATTCTCCAAATAATCCCCTGGAAAATGGACCGAAACTGAATTCTGTATAGGAAAGTGGATTTTCTGGAACAGGATCACTGATCGCTAATTTGTTCAATATGGTCGTAATTAAAATTTCTAAATTTCACTAGTGTCTGTGGTATTTTTGCTTCTGGCTTGTAACTTTATACAGACAGCTCATTTCTTGGGTCCCGTATTGTACATAACAGAGTCAACTCTTTTATTTGCCAGAGAATTGATTGTGTAAGGCTGCTTTGTGACAATGTCAATTGTTAAAAGTGCTATACAAATAAATTGAATTGTATTAAATTGAATTGAACTAGGAATAGATTTTCAAAACTTTAAAAAAAAGTTTTTGGTAAACTGTCAATTGGGAAACACCCGTTAAAACACTATGAATGCATAACTGAAGAACATCATTCTTGCATGAATGATGAGCCAGGGTAATTGGTCATGATATTCTAAAAGCATTACATGCTCATATGTATATTTGTTTATGCAAATGTGTTTAATATAATTAAATATGCCTAGATTTGCAAATATAATAAAACCAAAAATGTTGTCTTTCAATGTTGTTAAATGTTGAAAAATCTATTTTTTTTGTCAAACTAGAAACCACCAAATTAGAATAACTTATTGTCAGAGGCAGTTCGATGATGCTGTAATCCATAATGCTGTTTATTATTGTAAAAAATGAAGATACACAGTACATTACAAAGTATGAATAATTTGTAAGAAAATTTGTGTTGACAAACGTTTTAAATGTGAAACCCATACATTTGATATCAAAACTTGAAATCCCTAAACTGATGTATCTAAAGGAGAAAAAGATCTCATTAAGAAACTCACGTTTAATAATAATAATAATAATAATAATAAAAAGTATATCTGCCCGAATTACATGCACAGTTGTTTCAGGAGTAGAATTATGGAAGAAATTACAGCTGGTATGTGTCCTTTTTAAATCTTTAAGAAAGTAAAGATTTGAATACATGTTCATTCAAATGTTTGCACATACCCTTTAGTTTCATGGTCTTTTCTGATTTTTCTTTTCTGATCTCTTTCTACACTGTAAAACAATGCTAAATCATTCAAAATATGCAATAATCTCCTTTGAACAGCTGATATTGAGATGTGTCTGCTACTAATGCTCTTTAAATTCTTTATAATGGCTCTAATCTGTGGTGCTGTTATTTGGTCATTTTTTTCTTTGCCACAATTGTCCTCAGCTTGCTCATCAGGGACAATCTGTTCATTTTGATTCATACATATTTTTTCACACATCTCATACTCATTTCCCTAATTTTCTTATGGTTTTGTAAAGCTGCTTTGCGACAATGACCATTCCTGAGATCTAATTCATGAATTCCTCAGATTCAGTTTCACATGGGTTTTGCAAATGCACTTAACAATACTGATTTTGCAGCAACTATTCAAGAACTGCTGACCTTAAAATAACTAGTTCCCTATGCCATGTGTTATTTCCTCGTTTAAAAAACAAATCCAGTATTGTTCCACAATGAAGAAATTCAGAATTTAGACTGGTGCTGTAGATAATATGTATACATCAGTTCTGATCTGATGAGATGAAGAGGATTGAGTTTAGTGTAGCTCGTGCTCTGATCCACTTCGAGGCCTTCTGCTGCCACCAATCAGTTCCTATAGCGTTGCTCATTCTGCGCATGCGCACATCGCGCTTTTACTTCCCGAGAGCCATCGGGTTTGTGTGTTGAACAAAACAAAAATAGCAATTTACATTGTAAACACGACCAAGCATGACTTTTCGCCGAAAGTGGAATTAGATACACGGACGAAGGCTTGACCCGGTCGTGTTGGAGGTCTATTTTCGCCTTTTTTTCTCGCCGGGACGCTGCGAGCCTCCGGACGCTCATGTGAAGGAGACGACGTTAAATATGGACTTTTCCTCGGAATGGAGCTTGGATATTCGTGACGAGGACTCGATATAAGCGTTTGGAGACTTTATTTCTGTTTGTAGATGGTATTTAGCGACTATTTGTCCGTTAATATGAAGGAGATGATCGGCGGTTGCTGCGTTTGCTCTGACGAGAGAGGCTGGGCCGAAAACCCGCTGGTTTACTGCGACGGACACGGCTGCAATGTCGCCGTGCATCAAGGTACAGATCAGCACTTTATATATAACAGTAATAACCGTGTCTTGAACGAAAATACCACCAGCGACATTGGGGTCAAGTGGATTGAGACGGTACATTTTGATTTCGTCATATTTGTTGTGCGATTGCTAAGCTAATTCGCATGCTAAGCTAATTCGCTAGCTATCTAGGCGCCTGGTTTTACGGCGTTTTTTTTTTTTTCTCCACTCGTATTCCGGCTCGTTGGCATTGGTTGTGCGGGTAGCTAGTTGCGAGTAAAATGTGTTAACCAATCATAGACTAGGGGACAAACCGGAACCAACCAATCACAGAGGAGTAGGCGGGACTAGTTCGAATACGCGTGGGGGGAAAATATGCGTGTTGTCTACTGACTGCCACATGTTTTGGATACAAAATAGTGAATTGTTGTTTTTAACAATGACAACGACGAAACCTGTACCAAGCTAAGCAGTTATTTAGAGTTTTCAATAATACAATTCCTCTCTGTGTGTGAAGGTAATGTGTCTAGCTTTTTTCGTTGGCTGCTCAATGCGTTCTCTAATGTGATCTTTATCTTTGAGGGTAAATGTTATGTAATACTATTAACATTAACCCTGCTGTTATCTGATCTCAGTGAATTAGACTCTCTGAAACTGAAGTCCTTTAGGTCTGTGCTCTATTAGGTGATGTGTCACGTGATATTCTGAGTGTTATGACGGTGTAATTCCTAGCTATAATGCTAAAGTGGCGCTAGTTGTGTTAGTAGGTCATTTATCCCGGGCTCTGTGTATCGCAGCATGCCTGTAGACGCTTGTCCTCACACACACTCCTCTTTACAGCACATCCGGTGCACTACTGTAACACCAAAGTGTTTTGTTATCTTTACACAAGCCGACTTCCTGTAACGTCACGTGTTTGCACGTGCTACAAATGTGTAGCATAGAAATGAATGCTGTCGATAGGGATGTTTTGACACACACACACACACATAGTACCAGTCAAATGTTTGGCATTAGGTAATTAAATGTTAAGTAACAGCAACTTGTTATTTTAAGACACAAATGTCAGCCTTTCTGGAATAGATATTACAAGAACAGTATTGTGTCAAGTGCATTTGCAAAACCCATCAAGCACGGCGATGAAACTGGCTCTCATGAAGACCTTCCCAGGAAAGCAAGACCAAAACTTACCTCTGCTGCAGAAGTTCATTTGGAGTCACCAGCCTCAGAAATCACCACTTAAAAGCACCTCAGATTAGAGCTGTTATGAAGGCTTTACAGGGTATAAGTAGCAGACGCATGTCAATATTAACTGTTCAAAGGTGGTTATTGCATATTTTGGATGCCTTCAGTATTGTTTTCCAATTTAGAAAGAAACTAAAACAGGGAAGACTTGGGTGTATCCACACTTTTGACTCCTAGTGCATGTACATGTGTATAAATGTGTGTGTATATATACATATATGTGACAAAATATTGTGACAAAGTATTTGCCCTGATTATTATTATTATTATTATTTTGTTGTTGCATTTTTGTCACAGTTTATTGATTGAGATTATCACCCGTTATTTTTTATAGTACACAAAGATAACCCAAGTAAATACAAAATTATTTAATTTATTGAGGAAAACTAGCTATTCAACCCTACCTGGCCCCATGTGAATAAGTAATCCTCCTCCGAAACCCTTGCTATATTATGAAAGAACTGAGTGTTAAATTTCACTTGCCACACTCAGGCCTGATTCCTGCAAGACCTGTTGAATCAAGAAATCACTTGAATAGAATCTGTCTGATAAAAAATTAAGCACACTAAAATATCTAAAAAAGCAAGATGATCTAAAGAAATTCAAGAACAGGTGAGAAACAAAGTAGCGAACAATGGTGAGAGTAATTATCCACAAATGGAGAAAACTTGAACAGTCGTGAACCTTCCCAGGAGTGTCCTTAATAAATGCAATCTCAATTTAAAATCTGTGGCGACCCCTTGTCGGGAGCAGCCGAAAGACCAACAACAACATTTTGTATTCTCTTGGGTTATTTTTGTGTAATATTAAAAATTGTTTATGGATCCTAATCTCAAGTGTGACAAATGATGCAAAAAAAGGGGCAAATACTTTGTTATGGAACTATAGATACATTACATTGCCAAAAGTATTCAGTCACCCGTCCAAATCATTGAATTCAGGTGTTCAAATCACATCCATGATTACAGTGGTATAAAACCAAGCACCTAGGCCGCTTTTTCAAACATTTGTAAAAGAATGGGTCGCTCTCAGGAGCTCAGTGAATTTCACTGTGATAGGATGCCACCTGTGCAATAAGTCCAGTCGTGAATTTTTCTAGCTACTAAATATTCCACAGTCAACTGTTAGTGGTGTTTTAACAAAGTGGAAGTGAAGAGACAGAAGCTTAGCCACTAAGTGGTAAACCACATAAATGCATAGAGCAGGGTCAATGGATGCTGAGATTAGGGTTGGGTACCGAAAACCGGTGCCAATACGGCAACGGTACCTATATAACCGGTATGTACCGGACCGAAACAGAACGCGAATTTCGGTGCCTCATTTCGGTGCCACTTAAAT
>JAQMYG010000019.1:13493693-13504711 GCA_030014215.1 Clariallabes teugelsi | reverse complement strand
TATATATATGGAGAAGCCCAAATCTCTGGATCCATAGGCCAAAAAAAATACTGTTAAATTCAACATTTACTTGTTTTCTTTGCAAAGAATCATCTCTTACATACATGAGAACAAGTTTTATTCAATTGTTAGTTTCAAAAATAAAATTTTCTGCTCTCGTATGAAGAAAAATGGATATGGATCCAGACTTGCGTCTCATATTAGAGCATGTGTTAATTAAAATCACAGTGTTTGTGTTTCTCAGTTTAGCAAACAGTATTGACTAAATTAATAAAAAAAATTCTAATTTCTGAACATTATATATCAGGTTATTCATGTGTTTTACATTTTATTGTACTTCTATTTAGTGTTTAAAAGCTCAGAGTTATTTCCCGTTAAAGATTTCCCCAGGGGACTGAATGCCCTTGTGTATAATTTATACAGCTGAAACCTGTTTCATGTGGATTTAAGTAAAACAAGTGTAATGAAAGCATAAATAAGTGTGATAAATAATTGTGCTTTAATGTTTATGAAGTATATTTATCATTATAATACACAGATACATTAACTGATATAGAGATATAATCCTGTAATTCTTGTAAACCCTGAAACAGTTCTTAGGAATGAAGCTGATATTCCATACAAATGATAATTGATAAATATTGACCTATTTGCCTCAGTTATCCACTGAAAATCCACACAAACTACACTGCATTTTGTTTTTCCTTGCTTATTTTCCTTTGTGACAACGGGAGGGGCGAGTGTGTTTATCTCCTCTCGTTTTTTTATGACGGGTGGTGTTGTAGGGGTCACAGCGGGGCTGTGAGTGCACTTCTAGTGCACTTCTCCTCTTCATGGCCCGGGTTCACGGCAAGGCCAGCGCTGAGACTGTAAACACACCGCTGTGGACGCACAGCTGCTCGACCATGCCTCCTTCAGAACGCGCAAAGCCGTTAAACGGCCGTGAGGGAGGCACCGGTTCACCCCCCTGGCTAATGTTTTTGCCCATTTCTCACCATGCAGGGTTTCTTCACACTCTGTGGGTTTAAGTGCAGTTCTAACAAGTTGATAAGTTAGCAATTAGCAAGCAATAGACACATGGATACTCTGTCTGTTGACGATCAGGCATGCTTCATTAAGTGCTTCTGAGGTCCGTTTTTTTTAGTCCGAATGTGGTTAAAGAAAGTGTTGTAAGGATGTTGTAACTGATTATAAAAGTTATGACCTCATAGGTGTTTTAATGGAAATGGAGTTTTTAAACTCTTGCTGAACTTTTGAATAATTAAAATGTTTTTTGTTTCCTTACCCATTATCTTAATCTCCAATACTAATGCATTACTGATTTCACTACTGATAAATGCAAACACCGAATTAGCCTAATCCTTAAAGCTAACGCCAGAGTTATAGCAAACATTAAGCTCAGTAATGCATGTAACATCAGGGTTAAGAAATGGAAGAGTTGCATCAACTCCATTTCTTGATCAGTTTGACGTTGGGGGGGGGAGAGCAATAAACGAAAGTAACTCATTGCTGGGGGCGCGTTGTATGAAGTTCTCACTCTCTCTGAAGAGGGTGGCAAAATAATTTTCTACACGTGCCATTATTTTACAAATCACTAGAGAATCCCTTTTTTCCCCCCTTTTAAATTGTTTACGGCTCTCAATGAAGGTTTCCAACTTGTTTGATAATTTTAGCACCACAGTACCAGAGTTTTCTTAAAAAAAGAAAGAAATCCTTTTTTTCCTATCATCATGCGCTCCTTTGCAGTTTAAATGGTACCAGCCTGGTGAGTGAGACGGGGTGAGAAGTTCTTCGGGGTGTGTGTTTTTTTTTTATTTTATTACCCTGTTTTATAGGCTTCTGCGAGATTCTTGGAGGGACTTCAAAACCTCTGTGTCCCCTCCCTGTCCGAGGTCAAAGACAGGTCATGGGTTCACTTTTAAGTTTACGCCTGCTGTTAGTCCCTCCGACTGGACAAACGGGACGGAAGCTGCCATCTTGACATTTCTTTTAGCTGAATCTGGATTTTAATATGCGCCCCAGCCATGCCCTATATAAACACCATACTGTACTGTAATTAAGTATATTTAATATTCTGGTGTTAGGGTGAGGAGAGAGGATGTCGTATGGGTGGTGTGTTGTTGAATAGACCATGGACTACTGTAGAACCCTCATCATGTTCGATTATGTTTTTGAGGACGTCTATATAGAGCATCAATGTATCTCAGTTATAATAAATAACTTTTAACCGCTTTTATCACCAAAACATCCAAGTTTAGAGAAAACCGAATTGTTTCTGTGACATGATTTTTGCGTATACCTATAAAGTTTTCCTCTTTATAGATCGAAAGAAACGTTTTAGTTTTATTTCCATGTGATATTGAACAGTGTTTAAGACTGTACACTGGCGCCTTAGATAAAGCTGCGTTAAATCACAGAGCTATGCAGAAAGACCAAAGTGCAAGTCCAAAGGGTTAACGATACCCCAGTCGCCTCCAGATTTGATTTATTGAGAATGGAAGTTGTTTCTGGAATGTTCTGTGGAATCTCCAGCCAGTTGATTTAGAGATTTTTGCTTAAAAGTGTTAAGAGCTCACAAGGAGGAACGAGTGTTTAATTCTCTGTGTAGAAATAATACAGTTTTTTTTTTTTCCCCCTCTCAGTTTTTATTTTTTAAATGTGTGTGTGTGTGTGTGTGTGTGTGTGTGTAGATTTGACTACTCATTTAATAGATTTATCAGTCCCTTTTTCCAGGAAAATTAAAAGGACAAAAAAAGTTGTGAATGCGTAGTTTTAAATTTGTGATGTATGTGAATATTAATATTTTAATTACAGTTGAATTCTTTTTTCATTCTTTTGTTTTATAAATTTCTTTGTTCCCATCCTCTTATTTTGTATTTAGATCATAAATACTTGCAATATAAAAAATACTTTGTACTATTTGTTTTGGATTGCGCAATAAAAAGTGAATGAATGAAGTAAATAAATAAGTTGCGTAATGGTCCCAAAATTAATAAAATAAAATGTATCTGTTTCCAACAGTGAAAATTTGCACAACTGTAACAAAACTGATTTACAAAACTGATTTCATCACTTCTAGATGCACATAATGGTGGAACTGGATTCATGTAGAACATTAAATAAAAACCGCTGCATTTTGACTCTGAATCACAAAGATCCAAAAGTCATTCATAATTTTATCCTTGATCGCAGTAGAAATTACCTATGTTATTAGCATTATTATAAAAAAGGGAAGCCTGAAAGATAATTGTTGCAGTGCATAATAACTTTGAGGTTTATTTTTATATTTTTATATTATAAAGCTCCATTTATGTATTGAATCGTTGAGAAATCTTTTAATAAGGACTTATTGTAATTGTGTATTATATAACCCTTATGTTGTTTTTCCTGCTCTGTTTAAGGCTGGGCTCATGTGGTTTGTGCGCTCTACATCCCAGAGGTGGAATTTGCCAACGTCTCCACCATGGAGCCCATTGTTTTACAGTCCGTCCCTCATGAGCGCTACAATAAGGTGAGCCCGCGACGTCATCTCAGCTCTGAGTAGTTACCATTAAATGCTAAGCATGTGTGTGTGTGTGAGACAGACGGACAGAGAGAGAAAGAGAGAGAATATTTGGTCACTTTTGTGTTTGTTGTCAATGTATAATTTCAGGAGTTAGCTGAATAATAATGAAACAAGAAAAACTAGACTATATTATTTAAATTATGTTTCTTATACCGGACACTATTAATTTTTTTAAGCATTGAGTCAGTAAAACTCCTAATACCCAGTGTTTGGGCAGGTATCATGTTATTGTCCTCATTTTTTTCTGTTTTGTGCGTGTAAGTTCTCGAAGCAATTAAAGCACAGTGCAGCATATTAAATATAGATATTTTTATTTATCGATTAGGTAGCGATTAATGAGGACTCACCGGGGGGACGTTTAGTTGTGATAGATAGATAGATAGATAAATAGATAGATAGATAGATACGAAAAGTTTGTACGTTTGAAAAATGTTACTTGGATTATAATAAAAATTTTGGAAAATGTAAAATTATATAAAAATATTTAAATGTAAATTTTCATTTGTCGTCTTTATCTTTTTAATTGTGTTTGACATTTTAGTTTAAGAAACTAAGAATAACTGTTTATGCAAAGGATGAAATAATGTAATTTTTATCTTTATGCTGGTTTCACAATAAAGTCATTTCTCTCTAACTACGCATTTGCATTTAAATACTAGTAGTAAAAAAAGACCCGTGTCTCTACCTATCTAAGGAAACCCTCGCGTTTAATGTTGTTCTCTGAAGTAAGGCCAAACAGAAAACCATGATATTAGTTTGGACGATTATCATTCGGTGCGTTTATCATATTTCTCATCTCGATACGAGCGCTTCACGGTAGAACTAATTCCAGCCAAGGCAGGATGATGAAACAAGCAGTCAGCAATATGTGACGCTGCGTGTGGTGTGTTACCAGTGCAAGTTTAATCTCATGCTTGAAATATTCAATCTGTGATGAAACGCTTTCAGTTTTCTCGGTAATTGAGTCTTCACTGCGAGCCAATTTAAAACAGCGTAGTCATTATTTGCCTGATAATCGGCGTGCTACCAAGACGGGCTTTAGAGAGCGCTTGTTAAATTGTCGATGCTGTCACAGTAAACACGCTATGCTTCTTGCAGCTGCACTGTATATACCACATCAGCAGCTTTTCACAGCCATGAAATTACACTGTGCATTAACAAATTTGAAATCGGGGCACTCAGTATTTGTGATCCGACCGTAATGACTCAATACGGTGTGTATTGAGTGGGGAAAAAAAAAAGTTGTCGGTGAGTGAATGCATCTGGGCATCTTTGTGTAGGTTTGATACGCAGTTTAAAAAATATATATAAATTTATAGTATTTATTATTCAAGATAGTTCTTTCATGCTGTAGAAGAGTGCCAGTGAAAGCCATGACTCCAAATTCAAAAGATTTTTTTCTATTCAAGTGTATTTAAAAAATAATAATACAATTCAAGCAGCTACAAATTGCATCATGTGTCATTGTTCTTTTTTTTCTTCTTCTTTTTTTCTTTAATGAATAAGATCATCAATTGTGTCTAAGAAGGGATTTTTATATCATTTTTAATGCATGAAATAATGCACATACAGTTCAAGGGCATCAGTTAATGTTCACGTCACAGGCTGGTTTGAGTAATTTAGATTTTTTTTCCTGTTATGTTGGAATGTTTCTTGCACAGTAGTCTCTAGATTTTACCCAGAGTTATGCGAAAAACAAAAAGCATCCAGTGAGCGGCAGCTCTGTGGGCAGAAACCCCATTTTGATGAAAGAATAGTCACGCCGGTTCAAACTTACAGGAAGGCTTTGGAAACTCAAATGAGCACGGTTTAACACCCATGGGGAGCAGAAATGCATCTGATAAAACACAACATGGGTTACAGCATTGGGAGATATTCTCTTTTCCTCCACTGTCAGCCAAGAACAGGACTCTCAGGCCACAACAGACGCAGGTTTTCCCCTCACCTGGATAGATGAAGATGGGTTGCTCAATCTTTTTTTCAGACTTCAGTTGTATAGTTTTGTGCGTCAGTTTAGCTTCAGATTCCTGTTTTGGTTAACAGAAAATTAACTGACCAGGATTGCAGAAATAATAATGTTTATATTGTTTACTAATATAGTGACAAGTATTGATGAAGTGTTTAAAATTGTTTTGAAAAATTGTTTTAAAAAAAAATCTTTTTATTCTAACAGACGTGCTACATTTGTGAAGAGCAAGGCCGCGAGAGCAAAGCAGCCACGGGAGCCTGCATGGCCTGTAACAAACACGGCTGCCGCCAAGCTTTTCACGTCACATGGTAAGTCAAAGGACCTCTTTTACGCTTACAATAAAAGATAATGAAACTCTTCTTCCCTTTTGCTTTTTATTTTTTGCTTATTATTGGAGGCAGTATCATTGTGAGCATAACGTCACTTATGTCTATTGCTTTAAGATGTCTAATGATGTAATATCGCTATTGAGATCAATACAATCTCAGATCGATGCTGTGATTCCTTTCAGTATTTTTTACTGTTTTTCCTAATTCTTAAAATCACAGCTCTTTAAAAATGTTGAACTGGGAATCTTTTTTAAATAATTCAAAAAACAAAAACTAAAAGCTTGTCAACATTTTTTTTTCTGTATAGTATATAGAGTCAAGATTTTTATTTATTTATTTAAAAATTTATTTTACTAACTACTCATATATTTTGAGATTGAGTAGTTTGTACAAAAGCATTAAGGCTTAGTAATAAATAATTAACTAGTTAGACTTAATAGCAGACTGAATGAGTCATTAAACCCAGGTTTGATTATTTACTGAAAGTGCAAGACTAATTATCAACCCAGATTTATTTCATTTTCAACTAGTGCTGTGATGTCCACTCCCTATGCACAACATCTGAAATAAACATAATGAAAGATCTTAACTTTTAATGAGTTATACTGTGTATAAAAATATTAGCCAATTAATCATCATGCAGATTTTGTCATTTGTGAAATCTTAAACACTGCCTGTATAGCTAGCCATTGAAGGAAAAACAAATACACATTACTCATCTGAGTTCGCTGCCTAGCTCGCTGCTAACAGAACCAGAACATGGGACCTTCCAGTTTCCTGCTTCGTCTGTGCAAAGTTTCGAAGTAGAAAATGGCATAATGTCGATCAGTCAAGTAGGCTTTTATTGTCATTCCAAAAGTATACAGTTCAGTACACAGTGAAACGAAACAACGTTCCTCCAAGACCAAGGTGCTACATACCTACAACATAAATTAACACCACAACTCTACCGGAACCAGCTAGCTAACTAAGAGACCTAATTAGCTAGCTCAGATATGACATTTTTTATGATATGATATTTATTTTTAAGTTAACCTAAAACTACTTACAACGTAACACGTTTCAGTACTTTTGTAGTAATGAGGTATGAGTTGAGGTAGTGGGAGGAGAGAGTAAACATTTGACATTCAGTGAATTAGCACTTAGATTTGATTATAAATTGATTATAAACGGCACAAAAAAAGTCACCCTCTGGATTTAAAAAATATAAAATAAGTAAGAGCCTCCCATTAAATAATTACTGCAGTGATTAATATGTAACTCAACGGATTGGGACTAAACAGCTGTGTAGTTGTAGAAAAAACACTCATCGGTGAGGCTAACCGGAATAAAGCTTCAATTTACTAGGAAACATAAATAATGGACTATGCAGCGTTGGAAAAAGGTCAAGTGACCTGATGAGTACAGATTTACCCTGTAAGAGCGTGCCTAGTGCCTACCGTACAAGCCTGTGGGGGCAGTGTTATGAGCTGGGGTTGCTTCTGTTGGTCAGGTCTAAGTTTAGCAAAAAAAAATGAGGTCAGCTGATGACCTGAATATACTGAATGAACAGGCTTCTCCATCAATGGATTCCCCCCCCGATGACACGGGCGTATTCCAAGATGATAATGCCAGGCCATTTTTCATTGGGCTTCAATTGTGGAAGAGTGGTTCAGGAGGAGGAAGTATTTTCACACATTGATTGGCCACCACAGAGCCCTGACTTTAACCCCACTGAGAAGATCTTAAAGAGATATTAATGCGATTCGGACAGAATTAAATGTTTTTAAGCTTATTGAAATCTTGCCATGGCAAACGTGTACGCTGTGAACACAAGCAGAAGGTAGTGTTTGTGGGTAGCGCAGACTGTACGAGACACTTATTCTTCTAATAAGCTTTGTTTTTCCCTCCTGTTGGATTAAACTTTAGAACGCGGCATAAACGATAATAAGGCAGGTTTAAAGCTTGTAGTTTAGCATTGCTGTCCAAATCTCCTCATTCAAATGGAGCAATTATATTCTTGTAAAAACAAGTGTGTGTAAATATGAGGGAAAAAATATATGATGTGTTTCCCTGGGGGTTTTCTTTCTGCACTTTGAACTTTGTGGTGGAGTTTATTTTACTTGATGGACTCCTAAAATAACAGAAGGCTCTTTTTCCCCCCTTTCTTTCTCTTTCTCCGCGCAGCGCTCAGTTCGCCGGCCTGTTGTGTGAAGAGCAAGGCTCGGACGCGGACAACGTCAAATACTGTGGCTACTGCAAGTACCATTACAGCAAACTGGTAAGAAAAAAAAGTTAGATATCCGTTCTAACTCCAGGTGTGTGCCAGTAGTGCATTTCTGTATGGCTAGTTACTAAAACATAAAAAATTTTCCCAGTACGGTGTTTAAGAGGCAGATGCTCTGTCTGTTAAGTGAATGTCTTTCTTTGTAAACTGAGTTATGAGCTACCTGTAATGCTGCCTTAAAATATGTCCTAAGTAAGGGCCTCACTCACAGTATCTGACACAAGAAAGGCTGCTGTCGAATGAAAAGATTGGCTTCGGGATGATGAAGCATCCACCATAACATTTTGACATATATATCGTGTAGCCGTTTGTCAGCGCTGTTGTCTTTTAGACGATGTGGCTTCAAAAGAGGGTCTGGCTAATTGGAGAAAGTTGGGTTTACGCAAATCCTTTTTTCCTGAGTGTATCTACAGTACTATGCAAAAGTCTTAGGCACCACATTATAGGCTGTACCAATTTTGTTATATATGTTTATCATGTCTGCATAATAATGTACAAAATCATTCAGTATTTCCATGTATTTCCAGTTTTCAGATGGAAACAAAAAACCTAATGTACGCTCCTGGGATCTGCATAAAAATAGAAAGGAGCGAGTATGACAAAGTTACCAGAAGAACTTATATTCTCCAGCAAGCTCAGTAAAACCTAACAGCTGTTTTACTTATAGTACTGGGCAAAGGTCTTGGGCACATACAAGAATATAGCATAAACAAAAGATGCTTTTGAAAACATTTCTGCATAAAAGAAACTTCTATAAAAAGATAAAATAAACAGTCAATATTTGGAGTGAAAACTCATTGCTTAAAATCAGGAGTTTTAGACACAGATTTGTGCAGTTTTATAAGAAAACAGTTGTTAGGTTTTACTGAGCTTGCTGGAGAATATGAGTTCTTCTGGTAACTTTGTCACACTCGCTTCCATCTGAAAACTGGTCCGTCTTATACTATATATATATTTTTTTTCTGTACAGCCATGCATATATTCTCCTGTGATGTTATTTATTTATTAATTTTTAAGTTATACATGGAAATACTGAATGATTTTGTACTTAATTATGCAGACATGATTAACATATATAACAAAATTGGTACAGCATATGATATGATGCCTAAGACTTTTACACAGTACTGTGCCATTGTACACTTTTAATGCCTCAGCAAAGTGTGGAGACAATGTTCAGCTGGCGTCCAAGCCCCAACATGACATTACTACATGGTAGAGGAATATCACCCACGGGCTGGCTTTGCTTGCACTTTTCAGAACAACATGACGAAGCATGTGATTGGTTGCTACGAGTGCCAGTTATTCCACGATGGATACCTTGAAGGAGCTAAAATGCCGAGGATATGCGAGTTTTTGCGGATGTGATGCGAGTTTTTGTCTCTCCTACTTCTGGAAAAGATCTTCCTCTTCTTCGATATATTCGATTATTTAGATATAGTTGGATTTAAAATTCTGATTTCTTTGATAAGATGGTGCTCACATCACATATGGACTCGTATCACAGCTGGTCTAGAATAGATCATAGGCTGTCTGTTTAATTTCTAATATGTGTGTGTGAGAGGATTTTTGTCTGCCTTTTGTTTTGATGTTTTAATTTTTTTAACTATTCACCACTGGTCTGAAAATATACAAGAGCTGCTGTTTGTTTAAATTCGACCTGAAATCGAACTGACAATTTAGTTTAATCTGCCTTTTCTGATTTTCTTACCACCAGTATATTTTGTACAAAATGTCATATCCTGATGCCAGAACAACTGAGGCTGTGCTTTTTTCCTACACCTGAAAGTTTCTGCTGTGTATTTAGTATTTTAGTTATTATTTTACAATCACCACTAATGTCCTTAAAGTGTTAAAGTGTTCATGGTCGTTGTAGTCCTGTTAAATTGCACGTCGTGTTTTGACTTTAAAACAGAAGCGCGCACTCCATCCCGACATTGACCGTCAAGTGTTTTTTTTTTTTTTTTTTTGGTAACACTCTTCACTGGTCTAGTTCTGGGGCAGCTTTTGCATACGGGCTCGGCGGTAGGCTTTGGTTCGGCGTGCTCATTTTCCTTGAAGATGAAGTATTTGCACACAGCACGCCTGCTGTTGTCCTCATCAACCGACTCCGCTCTGTTCTGCTGCAGCTGCCGTCTTTAACGTGCTGTTGTTCAGAACAGCAGCATGGTGAGTGAGAGGAGGTGGTTGGGGTGGAGCGGAGGGGGGGGCATTGCGTCGAGTCTGTGCGTGCGTGTGTGTGTGTGTGTGTGTGTGTGTGTGGTAGTTGTTCTGTGTGTTTAAAGAATGAGCAAGCAGGAGGGCGTGTCTTATAATCAATATTTCTGATTACCATAATAGCAACTTTGTATATTTTGTTCCTGAATCATTCAGAAGCCTGAATAATATTAATACAATCCTTTGACAAATTTTGAAAGAGCATTCGTTCAAGTGTCCATCTGTGAGAAGACTATATGCTATATATCTCTTGACATTCTCATAGGTCTTGTAGAAATTTAATATCAGCACATGCCTGTTTGAAATTCCGTCTGGTTTGTAAACATAACATCAGTATTGTACAGGAATATTGTTTTTCGAGGCCCTATTGTCACAAGAGTTGTCATCATCCTATCACACGCAACTATGAGTTCCTGCATGTAGAGCGGGACGCAAAGGACGTTCCCCCATGCATGTTACGCCACCACATAGAGCAGCTTTTAGATAAGTCTCATATATATGTTTCATATTATTATAAATCATATACAGTGGAACCTCGGATTACGAGTAACGCGGTTTACGAGTGTTCCGCAAAATGAGCAAAGATTTTTAATACATTTTGACTTGGAAAACGAACAAGTCTTGGTTTACGAGTATCATGTATCACGCATGCGCTTCTTGTTTTGACGCCGA
>JAQMYG010000019.1:13453124-13466577 GCA_030014215.1 Clariallabes teugelsi | reverse complement strand
TTGGTGTACAAACGACCCCCCCCCCCCCCCCTGTTCTCAAAGACTTTTTTTTTTTTTTTTTTTAACCCTGCACTCTCTGTGTTGTCCTCCCGAGTGAGTGTGAACCAAACAAAATAAGGGATGTTTAGCGCTTGAAGAAGTGCACCTTCAACCTTCGACCCCCGTGTGAACACCATCAACCACCCAGGAACAAAAATGGAGCTGGAAACGCCACGGCATTGAGCGCAGCGCTGTGACGTGATGCGAGCTGACAGACCGGACAGAGAACCAGGGATAGCGTTCACACTCTGCTTCACTCCCTCTGTCTTTCACCTCTATGAAAGAAGCGCACCGGATAGCACCCTCTTTGTCAAATGAACAGCAGGGGAAAAAAACACGATGGGAAATCCTGACAAGATGGCCGACGTGGGAAAATAAGCAAAAAGCTTCCCGTTTTGGATTTTCGGTGTCGTTTCCAGCATTTAAACGAGGATGTCGGTGTGAGTTTGAAAAAAAAAAATACCACAAAAAAAAAAAAATCCACAAAGAAAATGATCTAGATTTAAAATGTTTTTTTTTTTTTGTAAAATAGATTTTATATAAATTTTTATTTCTACTGCGCGCAAGACACCACAGGATACGCAAAAATCATTTTTATACACAATCTTGAAAAATAATTAAAAATTAAAATTTTTCACGTCAGCTTTTCCATACGGTTTGTCGTTATCAAAAATAAATTCATATATAAAATGATATCTAACATATCACAGTATCGATATTTTATTTTAGATTTTATATATTCATCACATCCCTCAGCCCTGCTGTAAATGGAGCACAATTGGATTGCGTTTGCACCCTTGACAAACCTACAGCAGCAGTGGCCTTTGAGAACAGTTTTTCTATTAACTTTGTTCCTCATGTTCCGCTGTGGTGAAAGACATGACTCCAGTCCGCTTAACATCTTCATTTTCCCTCGACATGACGGGCATTTAAATACGAGCAGGTAAATATAGAGTAATATAAACACACTGTAATTCGCTCGGTCCTGTCAAGGTTTTCGTGTCACCGCACGTCTCCCAGCCGCAGGCCTCCGAGCCGAGGGCTACAGCTCTGGCCTAGAATAAACTGCTCTGCTCATTAACTCTGACCTGATCGGAAACCATGTAATCAATCAGACCGCAGTTCCCGCCCCCAGTTCTGCTGGAACTAATTGGACAGCGGATACTTTCCAGAAAATGCCAGTCGGACGGCACCTCGCATCGAAAACGGCACCGCGATGAACGGGTCCTCTGTTCCCACCCCCGAATTCACAGAATTTAAGCCCCGCCCCTAGCACCACTGTAGCCAATCTTCTTTAATGAGCTTGCAGGAGTTTAAATAAACAAAAAAAACATGCATGACAAGAGCACAGAGGTGTGTGCGCATATATATGTGTGTGTGTGTGTGTGTGTGTGTGTGTGTGTGTCTGTGTGGAAAAAAAAGAGAGAGTGATGGAGAGTAAGAGAGACATGAGAGAAAGAGTGCACAAGTCAAGCTGTCCTTTAAAATTTATGGGTCAGGCTTTACAAATATTTTGAATATCTTTCCTCCGGCAGAGTACTTATGGCAGGTGGTTAGGTGAAAGTTTAAAGGTCAAGCTCAGTTTAGGTGACAGACCCTAGAGGGAGGCTTCCTGCTTAAGTTCACGTATTTTAACCCTTCAGTAAAATAACGTTGTGTTAAAGTAAACATGTTTTTTACTTTTATGAATTGTGTACTTTGTATTATTTTAAATCTTTATTATTATTTTATTATTTCATTCAGGCAGCATGTTAAGGACGTCTGATTCTGACATGTGAAGAGATTTTGTGACATTGTCTTTTCTAGGGATGCGCACAGATATTTGAATGCCCACTAATAAGTGCCAGTACTTCAAATCCTGATCATAATAGTTATTTTATACGCCTTGCATCTACATCAAAGCAAAAACAAAATACTAAAGAAAGGTCACATGTGGCAGTACTTTGATGCAGAAACCAGCCTGATCATTGTGATTGACAGGAAGGAGAGAGAGAGAGAGAGAGAGAGAGAGAGAGAGTGTGTATATAACCTCCCTCCCACTCACTCTGCACGGTCAGATTCGCTTCACGACAAACTGCGACATCCTCAGGATCCGAGCTCGAGATCTCTTGACCATCAGCCGAGCTAGAAGCCAAAATTCAGTCAAGCTTTTTCCCAAATGCAAAATATTTCTGTTCACTCTTTCAAAACCACGTGGGCTGCCACAGACGTATTAATTACACCGGGAAAATGATCCCTGACTCTGTTTTTTTTCCCCCCCTCTTGCAGCTGTTCATTAACTATGGATATTTCAGTATTAAAAAAGGTATTAAGTATTCCTAGTCTTTATCAAGAGATATAGTTTGTCTTGAAATGTGTATAAAATACACTTATGCAGCTTCTGCTTAAGCAAAGGACAGAGTTATTGGTATTTTCAGAGGTAGCTCAATGGTTAGAGCTACGGTTCAGAAGGTGCCAGGTTCAAATCCCACGACCAGCAAGTTGTCCCTGTTGGACTCTTGAGCGAGGCCCTTAACCCTCCACTGCTCGGATGTATAATGAGATAAAAATGTAAGTCGCTCTGAATGAGGGCATCTGCCAAATGCCTAAATGTAAATGTATTTTAAACCATCGACCATTAAGTGTGTTGAATATGGCTTCTGTCAGCACACAGCTTTTTCTTCTCTTTTCTTTTTCTTCTACGTGAAGAGCATTTATTTTTAAAGTTCTTGAAGAAATCGAGGCAGAACCTCCAGTGTTGGCAGTCGTCCAGGTGTAACCGAAAGAATCCCCGCATCATAAAGCTTGGCAGAGGTTGACTTTAAAGGGAAGACGACCTAGCCGACAAAAGAAACGTGTAGTTATGACACAGCAAAGCATTTTCTTTTTTTTTCTTTTTTTAGAGGATTATGCAACAAATTTGGATACCGCCGACTTTCATTCATAATCTGCTCGTGTTTGGCTGAAGGCCTGGACAGAGAGAGAGAGAGAGAGAGAGAGAACGTCTTAAACAGGAAAAGAATGTTTCACACTCTGCCAGGAATGTGCAGATGAAGTGAAGATGAAAAACACCCCGAAGCTCTCGCAATGTTTGAAAACTGTGCCCAGGACTGGCCAGGTTTTTTCTTTTTTTCCTTTTTTTTTGAGGCACAATACCGTGCCGTTTTTTTTTTTTTTTTTTTGGGAATAATAATCATAATAATAAAAAAAAAAAACTAAACGGTTTATTTCCTGCATGTATATTGTGATAGAAATCCCAAACCTCGTTTTGTCGGGCATTTGCACAGCAACCCCCTCCCCTTTTCAAAGCCCTTATTAAGGAAATGGTTTAATTGGATTAAATAATTAGTGTTAGAAGCACATGATGTGTGAGGCTGCTGTCGTCTGGCTTTGCAGGGAATACAGCTGGCATGGTGCTTTATTAACTCCCCCACACACTCACACAATTTACATTCTGCTTCTTTGACTGCAGCTATTTAAATAAATTGTAATTTTTTTTTTCCAGCTGCAGTCAAACTCATTACCGGGAACCTTTAACCTGGCGCCGTCCCATATGTTCGGCAACCGGCTAAATCCCAACTCCGCCATGGCCGCCCTCATCGCCCAGTCGGAGAATTCTCCAGCAGGTGAGAAGGGAGACACACACAGACACACACACACACACACACACAATCCAGTTTCAGCTTCTGTTAACCTCCTGCTATCACAAAGGTCGGGTCTCAGATCTTTCTCCTCTGCGGTCTCCTCGCTCCTCTGTTCCTGTGGAATGTGTGCTCGTCAGAGAGAGAGCGAGAGAGAGAGAGAGAACAAGAGAATGAACCTCCCCGGGACAGGCGAGTAGAAAGAGTGAGACGAGCAGAGCGCACATACCTGTTAAATGAAGCATGGTAGCGCTCAGACATTTCATTAATCTGGCCAGTGACTGTGGAAATGACAGAGTGGGGATATCCCTCACCTCGCCAATCCCACAATCCACACGCCGTGCTGGAAATGGGGTCCAGCTAAAGGGGGAGAGGGTGGGGATGTGGCCTTTGAGAAATAATGGATCAGTCATGGCCTCGTTCTTAAGGGGGGGTGTGGGGGAGTTTTGGAGGGTAGGATGGGGGGGTCAGGAGGTTGTTTAGCTAAGAATAGGAGAGATGGAGAGGTAAAGAAACCACTCAGGTTCAGAAAGCCCCGATCTGCCAGCCTATAGAAATCAGCTGCTGTGTTTCCATATAGATGGATTTCCTGATCAGACTTGCAGCAGCATTGATTTGATGGAGCAGCTAAACAGAGTATGTATCAACAGGAAGGAACAAACAGAGGATAAATAATAAAATTTAAAAAAAGACAATAAATAAAGGCAGGAGAAAAATAGCTCTGGGCTTGTCCTGAATGAGATTTAAAAGCACTACACTGTAGTAATAATAATAATATTCATAATAACATCCTTGTACTTATTTAAATACACCTTTGACCTGTTTTAACTCTCTCCCAAAGTCTAAACTTACAGAGCACCAGAGTGGTTACATTTAATTTATTTATTTTTGGTTAATTTGCACAAGATGCAATTTGTTCACACGTTTTGGTTAATTTGTGCACACAAGAGACAATTTCTTCCCACCTTTTTCATTAATTTATACGCCTAAGATCTGATTCATTCTTATGTTTTGGTTAATTTGTGCACATAAGAGACATTTTGTTTCCACCTTTGGTTCATTTATGGATAACATACAACTTGTTCTTCCATTTTTGGCTAATTTGTGCACACAAGATACAGGTTGTTGGCCACTTTTTGGTTAAATTGTCCACAAAAGATTTTTTTTTCCATTTTTATTTTTTGCAAATTTGCACAAACCACAATGTGTTCACATGTTTTGGTTAATTTGTGATTAAATTTATTCTTAAATTGTAATAAATGTATGAGCATGAGTTATGACTTATTATCAAGTTTTGGCTAATTTGTGCACATGATAGAGTTTTTTCCATATTTTGGTAAATTTAAGCACACAAGATACAAATTATTCACACGTTTTGGTTAATACTTGCGCATAATGCAGTAAAACGAGTGACTAAGAAGAAATGTGTGATGTAACCAAGGGGGCTCGATTTAATAGATAGAGAGAGAGAGAGAGAGAGAGAGAGTACTTTATTAATTCCAAAGGGAAATTGTATAACTGATGACATCATGTGTGTAATAGAAATCTGATTTTCTTAAATAAATGTCTTGCTCAGTTAATTGTTGTTAGATATTATAGTATAAGATTTTAGATTTTAATATTTTAATAGTATAAGATTTTCGTATAGATTCTAAGAACATTATTTATGTTCGCATAAATAGAACTTTGTTTCGCCACTTTGCACACCACTTATTTTAAATTAAATCATTTCAATTTGAGTGACCAGTCAGACAGGCTAATAACCATAAGCACTTAATATTAGGAAGAAGAACTTTGATCATGGTGGCTCTTTGGCTATGCTTCATCGACCCCACTTTGAGAAGCGATGCATTCGAGAGACAAGAACATGAATTGAAAGCTACTCATATATTTGATTTAAAAAACATAGGTTGAATAATAAATTGCTCAACGTGGATTTTCCACAAACGTCACAATAAATAAATAAATAAATAGAAAAGCCTCAAGACATCCACATTCTATTTATATGCAAATTTAAAATGCCCCAGATGCAGTGTACTCTATTCCCCCCTAGTAAACAATGTTACATGGCAATTGTTTGTATATTGGCACCTGATTGGCTCCTAGATTAAATTATGATAAAACTTTCATATGTTCAGCGCAAATATACAGTCTCGAGTTAGACGCTTGGCTAACTGTAACGCTCGCACACTGTAACAACCCCAAACAGCATACACGCAACAGCAAATATCGACGTACGACTATTAGAAAGAATAATAATGCCGGTTTATAAATCGTTATTTTTTAGTATCATATTTTAATCTCAAGTTCTTTATTGTACTACAGTGGCGCGTAAATAGTCTCATGGTTTTTACTGTACTGTAAAAATCTGACAGCACATCTAAAATAACATCAAATTCATATCATATCAACCTCATATAAATTTAAGCAATTTCCCTCTGGGATCAATAAAGTTCTTTGAATCTTGAATAAAATGCATATAAAAATGTACATGGATTTAAGCCCCAATGTTTTTTTTCAGGTTTCTAACAATCAACAAACAAGCATTTTAGAGTTTGTCCACGTTTTCCCGAGACATAATTTAAAATGAGTTTTCGTAACCTGAACAGAATAACGGGGTTAATTTTAGTCGTGGCCTGACCCTGCTTTTCTGTCAGCATCAAATGTTCGAGGGCTCTTTTCTAATTGTGTTGAAAGGCTCTGACACGCAGCACAGAGTAACGCTTTTTCCCCCCCCCCGATGCAGCGCAGTACCGTTCCTAACCAGAGGAAAAGAAACTCATCCCGCTTGAAGACCAGCCCCCTTCGACAAGCAGGAAGAAGGGGGCACCCGGCTTCAGGGCCCGAGGCTCTGCTGGCCTGGAAAGTGTTAAAATTGACGAAGGAAGATGAGAACGGGGAAGGGGCTGTGATTGGCTGCCGATGACTGGAGGGGGGATGGGGAGATACACGAGAGAACTGGAGAACTGAGGGGGGAGGGGAAGGGGTTTCGAGTCTGACTCCGGCACATGTGTGATTCATTACTTTCACTGGTGAAAATGAAAAGCAGGGTCTGGCGTGGGGCCTGCAGGGCAGCAGGGGGAAAAAAGAGAAAGAGCACAGGGGGCGCGACGAAGAGGGGGAGAGTTGGAGAGAGAGAGAGAGAGAGAGAGAGAGAGAGAGAAAGTGGGGGAGGGAGTAATGTAGGCGTCTCGGTGACACTCAGTGCATAGTCTGAGCTGCCAGAGTCAACATTCGAGCTGAAGATGGATTTGAGTGAGGGAGTTGCGATGGCCGGCGGGCCAGCGGAGGACCTTCTTCTTTTCCTTCTTTTTCCATCCCTTCCTTTCCCAGGCTCCGTCTCCTTATCGACTGCACTCTGTTTATATTTCAGATCAGGAGCTGGGGGATGGGGCGCTCGGCTTCTCCAGGCGAGGAACCCCACCGAAGGCGAGCCTTTCCCCACGGTAAGCCCTATTTACATTCCAGAGCTGGAGGGGGGACTGGACAGCAATCTCTTTCTCTCTCTCTCTCTCTCTCTCTCTCTCTCTCTCTCTCTCTCTCTTTCTCTTGCCCATGCTCTCCTTCACCACTCAGCTGTTTCCTCTATCAGCATCATGCCGCAGACTGCAGTAGATGACACAGGAACATCTTTCCATACAGCAAAATATTTAGACTTTTTAAAGAAACACAGCCTTGACAGTAAAGATTATTCAGATGGATTTACAGAGAAGGAAATAACTTAAGCAAGACTTTTTTCGATGTAAAGGCAATTGACTACACGTAGGTGAGTTTTATTAATGTCTTCATTTTAATTGGTTCTGGATCGATAGCTTAATATGGGGTCAGTGGAGTGACGTACTTAGATGTGAATCAGGGCTGCGTGTTGTGTTATGTAACGTCGTTGTTAATCGTTATGTTAATATTGGCCTGATTACAAAATGCAGTCTGTGGATTTGCAAATGCAGACTATAACAAATGCCATTTTTGTTAAAACTATAAAGAGTCCATGTACAATTTGATGAATGAGGAAGGAAATCATTTAATGAAAATTTACACAAGGTTGTGTTTTTTTTTTTTTTTTTTTATATCTTGCATGGAATTATGTAAAAATGCAGTATAAGTGCAATATGTTGTAATATGCTGTAATGCAGATTTTCCATTAAAATGATAAAAAAAAAATAATAATTTTTTAAAGGTTTGAGATGAATAAGTCTGTTAAAGACATCCATACAGCAATAATTACAATACATCATAACCCCACAGGCTTGCAGAAGTACAAGTTTAGTCCCTTTATTCAGTCCCAATATTCTTGTAGATAACAGCGCCAAAACAAATAGGTATTCTGTAGTGTCTTATAAATATGACATTATTCTAGTGTGAAAGTGTGGCTTGATTAAGGTTTACTTCTGAAATTTGAGTCGGATGTGCAAAATCCCCACGTGTCCACACACGCGTGTGCATCGTATTTAATCCAATTTAAATGGCAGGAGTACGTCAGTAGCTCGTCAGCGCCTGAACTGTGAATTTCTCGCCATGTTGTTCCCGTGATCCGTGCCGGCGCAGGCTGTTACGGCTCGTTGGCACCGCGCCCACTCTTAGCGGAGATTTATGAGCATGCGGCATCCGTCTGTTTTTTCTAATTACCCCAGAGATGCATTCACGTGCTCGGGGAAGCCCCTGATGGAGCGGCGCATTCATAACAACAGAGACGGCTGTCTGTCCAAACAAGAGTGCGCTGAGATTTACGGCATCAGAGACGCAGCCAAAACCACACACGCGTGTGTGCGCTCTCTCTCTCTCTCGCTCTCCCCTCTTCCTTCTCCCTCTCTTAGTTTCTTCTTCTCTCTCTCTCTCGCTTTCTCTTTCTCATCATTTTATTAAAGCTGTTTGGTTTGGTTTGTCCCCAAGGACTAACACAAGACCTGGAAAGCAGTTTTTATCCTCCATCAGTCAGTCTGCTCAAATCTTTCAGCTATATTTTATTGTAGAAAATAAACCCCCTGTCCAAAGTTTTAATGTTTTTTTTTTTAGCCCCCCCCCCCCTTTTCTTTTACGCAAATCCGTACTCATTGACATGATTTGTTTGTGTATTAGTGTACGAGTCTTCTGAGAGGTGTCTCCCTGTGCTTTCAGCTCTCCTTTAAGCGGACTGCACATACGCTATGACCCGTCAGTGCCTGTCGTGCCAGGATTGGGCACTGACACGCTTCCACCGGCGGCCACCAGCATCGAGCAGCTGCTGGAGAGACAGTGGAATGAAGGCCAGCAGTTTCTACTGCAGCAGGGATCACAGGCAGATGGTGAGTGTACACACACACACACACACACACACACACACACACACACACACACACACACAGTGTGATACCATCATAAGAATGAATCTACCTTCATTATGCGCATATAGATATTATTTGTCCTATATATTGGTAATAGGTATTTAATTGTCATAAGAATCTGCTACAATATCTTTTTATGAACTTTTCTTTTTTTAAAGAACTTATGTACATGTACTATAAAAACACAGGCTTAAGATTTAAGACAAAAAAATATTACTTAAACAGTATTGCATGTAACATGAGTTAACATCTGGTTAACTCATGTTAAGTGGTTTTTTGATTAAAAAAAAGTTTAGTGTTTTTTTTTTTTTTTTTTTCATTTTCAAATTATTATTATTATTAAAGAAATGAAATGACATCATTTTGAGTACATGACGACCTCGATACACATTCATCCAAAAGTTTGTAACCATCTTTATTGATATTTGTACAATGTAGAGAGCGTGCAAGAATATGCATCGGCACATCATCACAGCGAACTACAGTTCATAAGTTATCCATATAACAAGTTATATTTTAATCTTAATGACAACCAGAATGCTTTGTAAGCAGATTATGGTGCACTGTATTCCCATTAGAGCATTATTTAAGATTGAGTAACCTCATCAAGTTTCATTGGACATAACTGACATATAATAATAATGCAAACTTTTTAGGACATTTAAAGGATTTTTAAATGTTAGAAGTTCTTTTTTAAAAAAATATGTGCGTACTTTATGCCTTCTTTTATCCATATGATATGATATTTGACTAAAAAAGTTTTGCGAGCCTTTCACACGCACAGATTTGGCGTCTTTTTCAATAAAATATTTATTTATCTACACAAAAGTGTTTGTGAGCAAGCCAGCACAGACTTTCATGTCGAACATTTAATTGTCAATTTGACCTCCTTTTCTGTCCTCTAACATTATGATTCGAATCCTGGTAAGGACACAGCTATCTGTCGCTGGCAGCAAAATCAGAATTTGGTTTTATTCGCCAAGTATGTTGACGTACACAATTCGTTTCCGCCTGTTTGTGGCTTTCAAGCACTGACCAACATAAAACACTGTACATTTACACTGTACACAACACTGAATAACTGTAAAATAAAGACTGTGAAGGGGGAATAGAAGTCGGCAACGCTCTCAGGAAGTGAGGGGTAGCGTTACGATTTCGCCCATCGATCACGACAGTATTAGCCAATCATGAGTGTCTGTGAGCTCTTGCATGCAAAAGGAGGCAAATAGAGCTTTTTTTCCCCCCGTGTGTGTTACACTGAGCAGCCGTTTCGAAAAGATGCAGGTGTATGGCTTCATATGTCTCAAAGCATATGTTGGCTTTCAGTCGCCTCGGTTGGGAACTGCCTCATCATAGTGAAGAACTGAGACAAGCAGTATAGAGAGGACCTAAAACATATATAAAATGTCTTAACACACCTGTGAATGTGTACTGTAGTCTAAACAGGGATGTTTTTTTTGGATACAAAACTTTTATTCAGGTCTTATCCAAACTCTTCTTGCAGTACGGTTTTATAGAGCCAGAGCGACTGATTCCGGATCAGGATTTTCACGATTTAGTTTGCTCCAATAGCTCTGAAGTTTTGTCTTAGAAAGGTTTGTCTTAAGCAGCTGTATTTTTACAGGGTTCGAAGGATTACAAAATACTAAAAGTATGTAATGAACGCTGAAATGCTGTGTAATTTGCATTGCGCTTGTATAGAAGAGTTATAGGAGAGAAATTTTAGACAATTTAACGTTTGTAGGTTTCCCTAAATGGTTAAAATACTGTGAAATAATTGCAAGTTGAAAACTGACCCACCGATTCAATTCATTTAATCGATTTACAAAAGACTGTTTAAAACGCAAAATCGACTTGATCGACGGCCATAATTCCGATGTCTGTTCACAAGGGTGTGATAGAAAAGCAAAGTGAAGGTAAATCTAACACATTATCAGATAAGAAGTTGTACACAACTGAGTAACAATCTGATCAGCGTCCATGATAAAAAGCCTCAGCATGTTCGTAACACATGTCCAATCGTATTCCTATTGAGGGGCGTCCCGAGTTTACTTTTCACGGGGCTGGGAGTGTGAAACGCAGAGACATAACTACACTTTGTATACATGGCTACGTGGACATGACTTCATATAAACATACCAGTGTGTATTTCCACACCGAACACCCTTCCTCCTGTCTTCAAATACATAAGAAATGACAATAATTCATATTGTATTTAAACAGTGAAATACATTCTGACAGCTTTAATACACACACATCTAACTAATGGCTTAAAAAAGCTAAACCGTCATGGTGTGACTGGATGAATGATCTCATGTTTAATACGTAGCTAAACTGTGGAAAGTGTTCAGCTGAGGGGTTTTGATGTGAACGCCGCTTTATTGAATAGACACTCTTCAGTGTTGGCGCATCGGTTCATTTTGACACTTTAATAAAGCTTGATTAAAGCACTGAGAAATAATCGGATGCGGGTTTCCGGGGCGCGCTGCAGATTCAGGAACAAGGAGAGAATGCGTGTTTCCTTTTTTCAAACTCATCATTAATTTGATTACTGATTTCAGGACTAGTCACAATTTTTTTTTGTTGTTGTTGTCTTTTCAGCGCTTTATAGTTCATTTCCTTCACTTAGGAGATGAATTATATGAACGTCCCACGTCTCTGGCTTTATTTATTTTTTTCTCTCGTGCCGCTTGAGGTTTTTGTTTTGAGGCATGTTTTGTGCGTTTCAGACAGCGTGATTGACTGCATCCATCTGTGTTTGATAAAATATGTATATTTACACTTTAGCAGCATTGAACTGCTTGTCAATCAGACGAGCTGCACGCCCATGAAAAGTCTGTAATTACATCCATCGCAGGACTTTATTGTTATGCAAGTCAGCTTTCGCCAACAGATTAATGAATTAATTACGTTTGCTACGGTAATTATAAGCTCTGTTCCTTATTGGTTTTTCTTCTTTAGTTAATTTCTGCATGAAATTCTTTCTAGTGGCAGAGACACTCAACTGAGTTATTTAATAGGCTGAAAAATAGCTTTTCTTTAACAAATTATTAACCAGATTAATTAATTACATGGAATTTGCGGAATTTCATTTGTTAGTGTTCTTGGAAATGAGCGCTTGTTTCGCAACATACTGTAATGTCCAGCGTAATTCCATTCCATAATCTAGTGCAGCTGACTTTCTGACCAATCGGAAATAGATAATTAACTGTTTACTAATCAACAGCTTGGACCGCAGGGACGAGGAGCCCGGTTGCATGCCTCACACAAGTTTGTTCTAAGTTGAGTTGCAGTACATCATCCGTTGGCTGTTGCACTTTTATGAGGAGCAGCTGTTGGTCATGTATGGGAGGAAACACTCAACAGGGCCTCAACAGGAAGTGCCAGCAAGTGTAGAAGGCACCCTGTGCTGCTGATCTAAAAGCAGTTTTTGTGGTTCCGGTAATGCGGGTTAACGTTCGGATATAACTGCTCCTAAATCAGGGGAAAGTTTGGCGTCACGCTGCTCTGTGGGGTTCAGCCAGGAGGTTGAAGAGTCCAGGTCATTACACACGGCTCGTCTTGACCGCAGTACTCTATGCTGTAGATGGATTAGTATAAGTGAATAAATGAAAAGAAAAAGAAAAGTGTAATAAGGAAGTAAATAAGTTAATAATAATTATAACAGAGTAGGATATAATAATCAAAGTCAGAGTTTCCGCACAGAATGTATTTATTTTTTAATAACATCAGAAGCGGTTTATGCAACTTATAAATAAGCATTTTCAAATATTTTTTAATGAATGATGTGAAATCAAATTATTGTATCGCTATATAATAAGGTATAAGGTATTGCTTGGTATTGCTTATATACACAGTAGCTGTGAATAGTTGTTCCCTGACAAGAGTCTCCTTCTCATAAATTAATAAGAAAAAAAATTAAATGGTTAACAAAGAAATAAAAAGAAAAATATTGACTAATCAGATCTTAAAACAGTTCTGTGATATAAACCTGCATAAATTATATTCTACAAAACAACAGAAGATACACACGTTAGTTTCACTCACCAAAAATGATTGTTCTTTCATTTCTTTGTCAGCCTTTTTTTTCTTTTCTTTTTAAGTACTAATAAGCGGTTATTGTCTTACTTCTGAAGTCTAACCTAAATCTATCTATGGTCTATACACTAGCCTTGTAAATTTGTGTGCAGGAGGGGAAAACTAATGTTTTAGTTAATTTAATATAAAAATTTCAAGTCCTAAAATTCCTAAAAAAAGATTTTTATCCATTAGGTTATATGTTTTTTTTTTTTTTTTTTTTTAGTTTTTAGTTTTTAAACGCTGGTTAGCGTCTCTGGAAATTGACACGTTTTAATCTAGACAGATGGACATTTAATCACGTTCAAAGCCATGGCTCCGATGTGTGTGTGTGTGTGTGTGTGTGTGTGTGTGTGTGTGTGTGTGTGTGTGTGTGTGTGTGTGTGTGTGTGTGTG
>JAQMYG010000019.1:13398438-13427870 GCA_030014215.1 Clariallabes teugelsi | reverse complement strand
TGTGTGTGTGTGTGTTTCACACTCACACACATATACATACACACACACACACACACACACACACACACTTTATAAATAGTCACAAGCCAAAGAATGATCGTTTGAAAAAGTATAACTGGTTATTTATATCAACAAAATGATCAGTGATAACATGAGGAGTGTATTGTCCATTCTTCTGCAGATTTCCAAATGCTGGTTGTTGTTCAAAGTAATACAGTGATCCATACCTTTAATTCATTAATAATACTGCATTCAAACTTGCAACATGTGCCTTAGCAGATCACTGGACAGAGACTGCACCTTGGCACTCGTGCACGGTACAACATAATGAAAACAGATTAAGTTTTAATAGCCGAGATCATAGTTACAGTTTGCTCAGCCTTTATATGGGTCCCAATGAGAAACCACTGGTGACACTTTTATGCATCTAATTCTATCAGCCAAGAAAAAGCTTTTGTGTTCTCCAAATGCAGTTGGTTTACTGTTCCATCCTGATCCTGAAGTATTAGCCCAGTAGTGCTAAAGCTGCAGTAGTGCAAAGCAGAAATACATTACCACACACATAAAATCTGTTTGGTAGTACAATAACTGCTAGTGGTATAGCACTATTGATAGTCAATGTGTCACATGATCCATCAAACACAACATTTAACATTTGAAGATAATAAGCCATTTCAACCTAGACTTACTTTTACAGTATGTAAAATAATAATGTTTTACATTATTGCTCTCTCTCTCTTTCTCTCTCTCTCTCTCTCTCTCTCTCTCTCTCTATTTGGTTTCAAAGGTCTTTTAAAAAAGAAGGAAAAGAAGTCATGCTCCTCCCAGGTTCAGGCCGAGGGGCTGCACTAACACGAGCAGCTACACAACACCACAATTAGCGGCAGTCGCTGGGCTTTGTCTGTGCTGAGCTGCTCGACAGGACACATAATGGAAAGAGAGAGAGAGAGATGCTATTCCAGCACAGAAACAATGAAGCCCTGAGCTGAAATGGACGTTGCATAAAAGGCCCATCTCAGAGATGATTGCATAACTTAAAATAGGAGTCCATTAGGAGCAGGGCTCAGCAAGTGTGTTTAGAAACTATTGCTGATAAATGGTTGTGTTCACGATTGCCCTATGTTGTAGTATGTTTCCACTGACTAAACAAAAGATGTTGTTTACCATATGTGAAGTGTTTCAAAATAACTTATATCAGAATTTAAGAGAGTATAACCATGGAGGTCAGTTTAAGTTGAAAAGCTATTAATGACAAAACAATAAGTAGTCCAAGCCATCATTTCATATTAAATACACAGCTTTAGTAATATAATTAATTTTCTTCTTTACTCACTACGTAGGGCAAAATTAATACCTAATGAATGTTTTTTGTCAATAAATCCTATCTACCAATCCATACCAAAAGTGTTAGCCTTTCTAGATGTGTTAAATGTAAATGCATGTTTAAATGCATGTGTGTGTGTGTGTGTGTGTGTGTGTGTGTGTGTGTGTGTGTTTGCTTCTGTGTCTGTGTAAGTCTGTGTGTCTATATAAGTATGTGTGTGCAAATTCTAACTAATAGTTTTATATGCATGTCAGGCTTAAAGACCCAATAATAAATAGCACATTTTTATTTATTTATTTATTTATTTATTCATTAAAGTTAGAGCTACTATTGCCTCTGACAATATTCTTTGTGCACTAATCAAGTACATGGAGTGCATTGGGAAGCTGAGTGTGCACATTGTTGAAACCCACTTCAACCATTACACACACACACACACACACACACACACACATTTATCTTACTATCCATTTGCATTATTATTAATGCTAATTAATGCTATACTTACACCTGAAGCCAACTCTAACCTTAACCTTGGGAAACACAAGGACCTTTCAGAGTTTTAATCAATTCATTTCAATTCATCAAGCTTTATTATCGAGACTGTATACATGTCCTCATATAAAATCCTACAAAATCCTGTATGCCTTTAATATAATAATTATGGATTTCAACGTTTTTATTTGTTTGTTTGTTTTTCAGAAGTCCAGGTTTCATTAATATCAGTTATATTCATATTTTCAGATAATGCCATCTTCGTGGGGACAACTAACCACCAAGACGTAAGACCATGCACACACAGACACATACACTTACAGACAAGCAGAGCAAAGTACATTTAACGCATGGAAAGCTCAATTTTGCCCCATAAGACACTGCAGTATTTCGGTTGTGAAGAACCGCACATCTCATCTGTAATAAAATATGTTTATTCATTCACAGATTCGGATTAGATTCTTTAATGTGACCCTATTTTTTCTGATGTAAATAAAAAGCCTCTCGTTTTCGTCTTAGCGTTGTGTCAGCGTGATGGTTAGGTGCTTGTGTTATAGGTTGAGTGATATTCAGATCCAGTCTCAACCCTGAAGACTCTCCGTTTCTGTTTCATTGTTCTGTCAAGGACTTATCACGATCCCAACGTACAGTGCGACACACACACACAGGCATACATCAACTTCAATCTCTTTTTAATGAGAAATTCTGCCCCCTCTAATATGTGCAAATTAACCTCCCCCCTCCCCCCTCCTCGTCTCTCTCTCTCTCTTACTCTCTCTCCCTCTCTCTCTCCCCTGGGGGCAGAGCTTCACGATGGACAGAGCGCCAGATTATCCTCCATTAGGGCGAGGAGAGAGAGAGAGAGCTTTTCAATATGGGGCTCGTCGCATTCAAACTCCTACAATGGCTGCCGAGACTCGTATCACCTGCTTGGCCAGCCTTTATATCATTACTGTCATTACCATGATTATTATTACCAATTTGATATTCAGGCCATGTTGATTGTAATTTCTGAATTACAGCTAATAAGGAATTTTTAAAAACAGACAGTGGTCGTGTTTCTGGCGCAGTGGTGCGCCCAAATTTAATGGATTTCCTGGTAAGGAGTCCATTTGGCTCTATTCGCCCCAGCGTGGGGTCTCGCGGCCTGCAGGTTTCCCCCTCATTCCGTCTTCTGCTTAGGCAGGAAAATGTTATTTCACCATCTTATCAAAGAGACAGGTGGTGGAAATTGCGTATGCTGCGGATGCGTTGCAAGATTTCAACTGAAAAAAAAAAACGAACATGCAAGCTACTTGTTATTTGAAGACAATGAGAGGGTTTTCTTTGCAGTTTGTGATCCTGTCTTTACTGGGAAATAATTAGGGCTTGATCACAATCCTGGAAAGCAAAATGAAAACACGTGCAAATGTATATACAGTACATCTATAAATACATGCAAATTGGGGGGAACTATGAAATAATGAACGTGTTATATAGCCTCAGTAACTATCAGTAAATAACCACCGGGTTGAGAGATTTAAAATAATAATGATAACTATTTATTTTTTACAATCATACTTAACAAAGAAAGGCACCAAACTGTATATAAATTTAACTATTCGCTTGTGTGATCCCATCAAAGATGCATGTTTTGTAACTTTGGATGGTCTAAACATACAGTACATGCAAGAAGTCATGTAAACTTTAAATTTAAATGTAAATAAAATGAATGCATCAAAATGTGTTCCCGTTTTATGAATATTATTGGCTTCCTTTTTTAAAAATTGGAATACGTCCATCTTCCAGCATGGAAATTTGAAAATTTCAGATTTAAACTGTTTAGTGCACACTAATAATAAAAAAAAAAATCATTTATGAGTATCTCTTTACTTCTTGCATGTCTGTATACGTATCATTTACGGGGAATGTGTAAGTGTTGTACCTTTAAACCTTAAGGACCAATTATATACCTTGATATTTGCAAAGGTTCTCTGATAAATTGCACCTACTGTTGTTTTAAAGCCAACGAATTTTTTATTTATTTATTTATTATTAATTTCAATTTACATTTAAATAATATTGCATATCAAAATAAAAGTTTACATCAGGAAAAAAATATAGAAGTATTATAACATACAATTATAACACACACACGCACGCACGCACGCACACACACACACACACACGTGTGTATACATATACATATACACAAACGGCTAATTTTAAACGAGGTATTTATTACTACAATAATTTTTAAAAAACTATTATTCTATTTACTTGTCAGATTTTTCTTATTAAGCTTTTAACTAACAGATTCATCATGTTTGTAGACTTCTTGGTCCAATATCGTGATCAAGTCTCAATTATTGAACAACTAAGAAAATATCACAGTCTCTGGTCGCATCTTTAAAGAACAATTCTTGAAGTTCCGTTTCTTCCATCTTGTCGACGGTGTGTTACGTAGCCTATATATGAGAATGTAGATGCAAATTGTAAACAGTGTGTGCCGTTGCCATGGCTCCCATTTTCACTTCACAAGTAGAGAGAGAGGGGGGGGGGGACCCTGTGCGTCTCCATAGTGATCAAGATGCCATGCAAACCTGCTATTCACCACGGTAACTTCTCTCTTGCAGGAGTGTACACAGAACAGTAGGCTGCACACATTATCCTACAGTAGGTCGGCAAAAAGCTGACAAAAATGCATAGCATCCAGTTATGATGTCTCTCATACATATTAAGCATCCGTGCAGTTGTTTAAAACAGCATTCGAATAACCCTTGCTTGTAATCCTCCTGGTCATTCCTTCTGAGGATGTTTGCATAGCCTATAGTTGTCCAAATTTTGCACACAGGTAATACTGAAAATTAATTTTGTCACCGGCCCGCTGATAAAGGATATTACCTATTTAAAAACTGTACACGAATCTATCGTGCGGGACATGTCAGCCACTTTAATAAAATTTTATTTTGCTTCCAATGGAACATTTAGCATTTTTATAAATCCTATTGATTTCTTGTATTACCAGAATGGGCCGAATTAAAGAACACGCTCCATCTCTTAATTGCAATGCTCTATTGACCTGCTGCTCTAAGCACTGAACTCCATGTTCTCTCAGAGTCAATTAGGAGAAAAATGCGGACTTCTCCTCCAGATCACCATTAGGCCGTGCACTTTCGGAGGAAATTGATTTTTCCTGCCCTATCCCTCCTCCCCCTTCTCTCTGAATCCATTTGAAGCTTCTTTTAATTTTTTTTTATTCAAATCCTTTCGGTCTTATAGGCTATACATGAAGCTCTGGCCACGCAAAGGTGGGTTTAGCTTATACTGGGACTGAAAAAAGATAGATCTGAGGTACTCTCCTTATTCGTTGCACGTCGTGCTTTCTATTTTTATTTTCCGTTTTAATAGTTATTCACTCCTGTAGCACATCCATTCTTCTCCTTCGTGTCTGCCCATTTCTAATCTTCCTTCTTACCTGCTGATTTCTTCTTCTAAATGCAATCCCTTTCATTTCCCCATCTTACACTAGGACAGAATGCCAGGATGCGGATCAATATCGCATTGATTCCCCTATCAATGCACATTACCATGGGTCAGGCATCTGCTTGTACCCTCTCGGTCCACGTGCCGCCTGTTGCCACGGGGACTGGGATTTCATCACTTCCTGACCTCTGACACAGACAGACAAAGAAAAAAAGACTAAAAAGTGGGACGAGAAGGGAAAAACGTATGCATAGAGGCAGAGGAAAAGATCGATTGCTGAAGTGAACAGGACAGACTCGGATCATCTGAGTTGCTTTAATTTAGGGATGGAGGGAAAGAATCTGGGTTGCGGTAGATATTTAGCCCTAATCCATATTACAAAGGATTTGAAAATATTATTAACACAACCACGTGTGGGCCTCTCAAAAGTTGGAAATCTAAAATTATATGTTGCATCATTTAGAATTCTCTTCACTGGAATAAATTCCCTACACCTTTTCCAGAATGACAGTACCCCGTGAAGACTGTTTGTCATGTTATATACTGTTTGTCCGGCAGAGAACCCTGACCTAATCCCCACTGGAACACCTTCGGAGGGATTGGGAGTTCTGCCGCGCGCGCCAGCCATTCGCGTCAAAAATCTCGCCTGACCTGCTCATGCGTTTGGGGTGAAGGGACACAAATCCCAACAATCATGCTCCAAAATCTAGTGAAAACAGACCAAAGGTTATTATAAAAGCAAACATTGACCGTTTTATCTGAAAATGAATGTTCAACAAACACGTATATTTCAAGCATATTTGAAATAAATACAATTACAACTGACTGTTTTTTTTTCAGCTGAAAAGAAGTCGAACTGAAAATGGTAACTTGTGAAAAACAGCTGGAATGAGTGCATAGTAGAGTGCATAGACTGTACCCGGAAAACGAAAGAGCACTATCCTAATTTGCCCACTGAGAATTAAGGCTAAGCATTTGGAAAGGCAAAGCAACTCCAAACACCTGAGACTTTCGGGCAGGTAGTCGTGCAGAGGAAAAGCCCCTCAGACCGGGGGTGGAGGTGGGGTGGAGGGGGTGGAGGTGGGGACACATGTGGCTAAAGCACACACACACACACGCACACACATACACGCGCACACACACACGCACACACATACACGCGCGCGCGCGCACACACACACACACACACACACACACACACGTGTGTGTATACATATACATATACACACATGGCTAATTTTAAACGAGGTATTTATTACTACAAACTGCTGCAAACCAATATTGTAGAATTTTTAATAATTAAATTTTTTTTTAGCGTATAATATATTACTAAGAATTTAGGTTTACACTTAACTATTTATGCATTATATCGTACATTGCTTGTCATGTTGAAACAATGCTGCGGGAATATACATGGTAATGTGTTTAGTCAAATAAGGCTAAATGTTTTTAATGACACAAAAACGTTTTTTTTCTAATAATGTATTATATGTATTATATATAATAATGTATTAATAAAATTAATAGGTAAAACATCGTTCGGTATGTAGTACAATGTTAACAAGCCTCCTGGTGTAACACATTTTTGTTTCAGAAAAGCAATGACAGCGTGCATGACAATTTCCAGAGGTCCGAAGAAAATAAGCGTGTGTGTGTGAGAGAGAAAGAGTAATTACATAACACGTTAGAATTCCCTTGTCTGCTTCTTTACTAAAATTAACACTAAAATGCACCAACAGCTGTCGACCAAAAACTTTGTCACAGTGTGTTAAAGGCTTTTTCGCTCTATTGATGTAAAGCAAAAATCACTACAGCAACCTATTGTGTCATGCAGATATGCAGATAAACCGCAAGTAGTTCTAGGTACTTACTGTATGTAGTTATTAATCCATAATAATATTTGAATAGGCTATCAATAGCACTTTTTAAGTATGTGCGAATTAAATCATGTCCGACATTTAAACCCCTTGTTAACAGAGCCTTTAGGGGTGAACCAAATTTTCGGGAACGGCAGTAAAACTAACAGGGAATTAGTGTATTTATAAAAGTGAGGAATGTAAGTCTAGACCCGTCGACGGCTCCTGGAGGCTTAAGGAGTTAAATACACGGTGTGGGAGGTAAGGTTCTCCCAGTCCAGCATAACGCGCGCACACACACACACACACACACACACACACACAATATAAATTAAAATTATAATTATTTAAATAAAATTATGTTATTATTATATAATTTGCGATTTTGTGTAGCTGCATTTGCTTTTCCCTTTCGGCTACATCTAGGTAAATCTCACAGCAGCGGCAGCAACACTCATGGAAGTATTGCTGGTGTGTGTTTCTGTGTGTGTGTCATTTGGAAACACGGTGGTGATCCCAGGCTTTATTCCTCTGCTGACTAGGGGTTAAACTGGAACTTGAGGTGAAAAGCTCTAATATGCACCAATATTTCATAATTAATATGCAGTAAAACAGTATTGCTGGTTTGTTAGGTTATTGGCAATTTATATATATATTTTAAATCGTCAATATATGTGTGCTGTTTTCAGACATTGTGTTAGACAATATGTTGTTTCATATTCTTGTGGGTAGCAATATGGCATTAAAATATTGTCTAATTATTTTTTTGCTTAAGAGGCGCAACATTTGTCAGAATAAACGATTCTAACGTGATAACCCAAAGTTTGAATGGAATTTAATTTTAATTACAGCAGGCTACTTTTTGAAAACATGGTAGTGAAAACATGTTAGTGTACACCTTATATCTTTTGTCTTATTTGGCTTAGTGTACATAACAATAGACCGAACCGAAAGAATACAACGTCCACTGTTTATTAAATAAATAAATAATTAAACTATTCACGAGGTGTGTGTATTTAGTAAAGCTACCGTGAGTAGCTATCTATTGGTTATTTTGTGCGATTTTAAAATCGAAGCATTAAATCAGTTTAACGAAGCTTGCATTGTAAATTATTTATAGTTCTATCAAATTAAAGTAGTACAATAAAGATTTACTTCATTCGCCGTTCAGATGAACCCAATGTGGCTTAGATTCGATGTCGCGAAGCACAATTTAACCCCCGCCGCTGAAAAAACACTGCGGCCTAAAAAGCCGGTTTATTCTCCGACCACAATCAAACCCCACCACTGCCACCATGCGGCCGTGTGCGCTCGCGTGAGGGCGTATGCAAGTGCTTTTGGTGTGTTTGCGCGTGTGCGTATTGTCCTTGCATATTTTTGCCATTTTGCATTTTAACCCAAAACAAGACATAAATTGGTGTTATTAACTATGTAGCGCACTAATATATATATAGTATGTGTGCATTCAACTGTTTATGCACAGAAAGGTCCATACATGCTTAAAAGCAGTTTCTCATTTTTTATTTAAATCAAACATTGCTTAAAAACCTATTAAATTCATTTCAATGGACAGTTACATATTTTCCAATACTGCACACTACTTGATCTCTGGCAATACGCGACATTTAAAGCAATTTCTTTCACCAAAATAAATAGCAGAAAAAAATCTAGTAGGTTTAATGAATTGCGGTTTAAAAAAAAAAATTCAATAGAATGTTAAATGTGTCTGCTTTGGATCATAACCTGGGACTGGCAACAAATTAGGCAAATTTAACCAGGAGCTATTATTGTGATATCTAAACTAACAAGATGAAGACCTGTTTTAAAAATATATTAGGCTTTTTTTTAGATTTAGTTTTTAGTTTTTTTTAAAAACATAACCTAGCTTGCAAACACTTGCAGACCCCATGTTTACAAAGTGTTTTATTTGTTGCATAATATTATTTTATACTAAAAACGGTGTTCATAATTTCAAAATAACTAGGTCTAAGTGATGTATTAATTATCATAAGCCATCGGATTTTGGTAAGCTTTATGTTGAGGTTATCAGCAAAGCAAACATCTAAACTAAGCCTATATTATTTTGTTAATTCAGTAACCAAATAGCACTTTTATTTGGTTACTGAATGAACATTGTAAAATTAAAAATAATTTTACAATGGTTTACAAATTAAACCAACGTGGGCTTTTGTTTAATTTGCTTATCGGTAGACACACATTAACCTTACATTTAATTTTAATTCTAATGAATTACTGTTTGTCTTTGAAAACCCACAGCAATGTGACTTTAAATTGTGTTTTTGTTTGCCTATCATGCCTCAAGCAATGCAAACACGACACGGATGTAGACTATTCAAAAGGCCTACTGGGTAGATTTGAAAATGGGAATTTTGAAAATGTTCTTCTTTTGGAAGCATTTGCCCCATTAACACATTACTAAATTAAACCTCTTTTAACACCAGGCTAAAACATGTCAGCATAATGTTTACATTTGTATATACTTAAGCAAATGACACAGCAATGACAAGATATAGGCTACAAGAGAAAGAAAACTAAGTTTATAAAATATTTTGTTTGGACTGCAAAGGTTAAGATGAGAATTAGGTCCATATTTGACTACAAAACAACTGGAACTTTGCGAATATAACTGTTGAATAGATCATTTAATTGCTGAAAAGATCACATTTCTCACTTACATTCTCCTGTCATTGACTGGTAAAATACAGATTAGTTTTAATTCATCACCAGAAAAACATGAAGGCAAGATATAGTGCATCTCGGTTAAATGAAAGACTAAATCAGTTGCGTCAACATAACGGCTTCCATCTCTTTGGATTAAAAAATAATTAGCAATTTGTCCGACAGAGGGCAGAAACAATTATTTGGTTAAAATACATCGTTCATGCTAGAAAGACCACCCCCAACTCCATAACACGAGTACTAGAGAGAGAGAGAGAGAGAGAGAGAGAGAGAGAGAACAAACAAAGCCGAACGTTGTGAATATAGTAAAACGAGCAAGGCGTATTACTTCTTGGTAAAATAGCTAGGAAAATAAACATCAATTTAAAGCTTGTTGCAAGTGAATAGTTCCTTTCCAATCTCACGTTTAATTTGGATATATTATATAATTATATTATCGGATATATAATATTTTAATAAACGCTGGGCCCGCCCCTTACTGTAGCCTTAATCATCTATAAATGTACGTACAATTTATCTTTTCTTAGTCTTTACATAATAGTAAGACACTTCAGTTTCCATGCAGAAACTCTACACCAGTTCAAAACTACAACATGACTTGGGTTTTACTCTGTAAGAGAGAAACAAATTATGCACCAGCACAATTTTATACAAGATACGTGGAAATAATGTTTATTCCAAGCATTTAGACAATGGCTAAAACAACAAACAAAACAAAAAATAAAAAATAAAAAAAAATCTTTGGAACTGGAAAAATTAAGAGTTACATCCAGTTAATACCCCCATCCTTAAAAAAAAAAAAAAATTATGCATCAATCTAAATGGCCATCAGTGTGCCTGAATCATATTTGATTCAACGAGGGCATTTTTATAAACAATTTAACAAAGATTTCTCTCATTTATTTCATAAGAATGAACCAAAGTTCATGTAAGAATGAACCAAATTTAAGAACACAACTTAATCCCTAAATGGGAGAGCATCATTTGTCTGCTGCTCTAAGCACTGAACTGCATTTTCAATCAGGAGAAAAATGAGAACATCTTAAGAAATGTATTTCATTTATCTCATCACTATTCCTCTTTAAATAAGAAAATAGAAAGTTTAGACTACTACTGAAAGCCTGAACTGTTTAGTGGAAAATTTAGTGGTCAGGCAGATAATGCAAAAAACAAAAGCCAAAATATAACCATATTTGGATTTAACCGTTTTTAACATATGTTGCATTAATGTAATGCTGTGCAAAAAAAAACAAGTTCTGTGTCCTGGTATTATTAATGTAAAAAAAACAACTCCCATAATTAGTAAGGAGGGTGAGAAAGCTTACGTTGTATTAATTTATGTTGTGGAAGAAACACTTAAAGAGATTTTATTATTTATTATTTTATTTTATCTTATCTTTTACCACTTTAAGCAGTAAGGTGGTGCTTTGCATGTTCTATACATAGGTTTCCTCCGGGTTCTCCCCCTAGGTGCCCCAGGTGTCCGGGATTTTCCTGAGATATACTCCTGATCGACTGCGACAAGCATTTTAGGATTTCGTATTTCTATTAAATATGAAACATATTTCTTATATAATTGGCTTTTGAAGGTTTAAACGACTTTATTTATTGATTGATTAGTTCGCTTGTTAATTAAATCATTAACTACTTAATTTATTTATAAGACTTTCTGCCGTGAGCTCCAGATTCACTCACCAAACTTTCTGCCATGAGCTCCAGATTCACTCACCAAGCGTTTTATGCTGTAAATAACTGACTAATAAATGATGATCGAATCAATTAATAAATTAGGCTAAATAAGATTTTACAGCTAAGAAGATAATTATGCAATAAATGTATCACTCCATCCTCAGAAGGACAAAATATATTACTATAACGCCTTCCTTTTGAAGCATTATGTAGCGTTCAAAATGTTTGAAATATTGATAACTATAAGTTCTTTTTTAAACAAAACCAAAGGAAAACAAAACTGGAGGCGATTTGATATATTAACTTATTGCTGATTTGTATGTGTAAATGTATTATGTCCTTATGATGATCAAACGGTTGTGGGATTTCCTACCCCTAGTAAAGCAACAGACTGGCAACCGCAAAAGGTTCATTTCAAACCAGGTCATTCTCTTTTGTTAAACATTTGCTGCTGAAACAACTGACTAATAAAGAGTAAACACACGCAAATTATGATAGAGGTTTATGCGGGCAAACTTAAACAGCATTTGTTACATCCATTTTGTGGAATAACAATGTGAGTCTGAAACAAAATGGCGGCTGTTTCTCTAGTGCGTCACCTGCAATGTCACAGCCTCATACTGTCTGATTAATAATGAAATCTGTAGTAGGAATGAGCTTTGTAATTGGCACAAATTAAAAAACAACCTTGAAATAAAATCCGGGGAAATAAGCATTAATCGTTAGTACGTTCCTCTAAACTATTTTGAGAACAATTGTCTCAGAAGGTTGCAGTAAATTGAGGTTCAAAATAATCTGAGATTCGTTCGTGAGGTAAATAGTAATCAAGAAACTAAGATTCATAAGTACGTCGTTAACCTGAAGAAAGGTTAATTCGTTATTCTGTAATAGTAATCGTGTTCGGGGGAAACACTGAGTATGTTGCTACATACTCAGAGCAAATCACTTCCATGTAAACGGTCTCACTTTCAACTTTATAAGTATTCATGAAAGTCAATTTGTATGAAATATTAGGGACCATGTTTAAAAGATGTCCTACATTGAAACCCGTTAAAATGTTTTCTTTTCTTCTCCATATGTGGTGCGAATCCAGCTGTGTGTTCCAGCTTGATATGGCACATCATGCATATTCTACAACCCGCACCATTTGACGAAAGGCTGTAATGTCAATCCGTCCAAGCTGGCTTCGGGCTGGAATAATAGTCAATAAAGCATTTGTTATTTTACAAAGCGTGAATCGGTCAAGAAGAAACACTGACGCAAATCAAGAGATGGAATTTAGGTCCCTCTAAAACATATCAAATTTCAATAATTTTATACACACAACCATGTCGATTCTAAATATAATAGACTTTTCTCCAACACGGCTTTACAGAGTAAGTATAAAACCCTTCTCTGGTTATGCATACTGATATCTTTAAAAAAATATATATGCTTGATAGAAATATGAATGTTGTGACATACCATAGACCAGTTAATATATTTGAAATGACTTGCATTAAACCATACCTAGCAAAACGTTTTTGTAGTATAGGATTGAAGTTAGAGATAGGCCTTATGCTTATCCTGCACTGTCAGTACATTCGTTTATGGTAAGCTCTTTGGCATAAATTAAGCAAATTAATTAATGTAACAATTCCACAGAACATCCCCAGTGGGTTATCATAAATTTTCCACCTCGACAAAGAGGAAAAGGCGAAAGCTTGCCAAACAGTTACTTTGTGTCTTACACCAGAAGAAAACAGCGCACAAGCGGAGAAAATGGGATTTGTGTAAGATTTCCATCTAGATGCCCCCGGTCTGATATTTCCATTATACTATAGTGCATCAGCTCTATAGGTCACCGGCAAAGAAAAATTAACCAAAGGGGAGAGAGAGAGAATGAGAGAGAGAGAGAGAGAGAGAGAGAGAGACTTGAGGAAAACAAAATAAATTAAATGAATATAATAGTGAAATAATCTTGTCAATGCTAAACAGAGGGAGTGAAGAATGAACTAAAAACACTTTTGTTTACCCATTCTGACAAGCGAAAAAGACAGTTAATTTAAAAATGAACGTCTTTTGGTCTAAAAAACATTTTAATTATTGAGAGGTAACCTGGATACAAAAGGCTGAGATTGTCCGTGCGTTTCACCCACTGCACCTGCAGGATTTGGGGTTATTAATAGTCTTTACCATGCGCTGTTATGCCGAGAAAGCGCTTTGAGTTGGCTGTGCTGGAATTTTAAGTAGCCGCCCGCGATGACGTCACATCCCCGAAAAATCTATTAATACTTCTTCTAACAGAAACGTTGCTAATTGCAACAATTAAACATCGGCGACTGGATATTTAGTTTAGATCTGTAACAATCAAACAAACAGCTTATATTGATGCGCTATCAATCAATATATCTATCAAATATCTAAAAATAATAATAATAATAACCGCGTGAAATAGTAGGTATGATGAAGTTTATCAATCGTTTATTTAACATTTATGTAAGGAATATACAAAACCAGAAAGTTTCGCCTTCCTTTACATTAAATACGACTAAACGTTCAAAATCGCGACGTGCGAACGTATAAATATATAGGCTATTCACAATTTCATAGTTGCGGTTTTGAAAGCTTTCACGGTACCCCTGCTTCCTTCCCTATCCTTGATCCAAGTGAACAGCTAATTAATAGCTCTTGCTGAATTAGGTGTGTTGGATAATTGACAGCAGTAATAAGTGAGGGACAATGGGTGATGCTCCCAGAACCCAGGGTGAATTACTTACGGGAAACAACATATTGATTAAATAAATGAACTGTGCCAAAGAACAGCATACCAATAGATGGAAATCCTTGTTACAATAATATTATTGCTATAATAATAGATTGCAGGCTACTTTCAATTAAGAGTTTTGCAAACAGGAAGCTCGTTTAAATGTAAATAATAATACTAACACTTATAACAAGTGTATTTTATGACCTTAACCCAGTTATTAATTATCAGGCTTATTATGTAAACTTGTACAATTATTTTTTTAAGCATTTGAATAGCAGAGTTTATCTTTATACGGAAACATTTCCAATCACAGAACGCATATTAATATTGTGATACAATTAAAATTCATGTTAATTGCTCGTGAGTTACTGACGTGGCACCATAACTGTCATATAGACTATTAAACAAATACTTAGTAATATATGTCATTATAATGCGTTGGTATTTTCCCGTCCATGTAAGAAAACAAACAAACAAACAAACAAACAAACAAACAAACATCTCAGGAACTGCTGGCGATACTTCAGGGAGCCCCTGGTTTATAATAAGAATTATCTTAAAAAGCAGGACTGTGTGCTGTGTTAGTTTTGAACAGTGATCGTAATTTATATTAGGATGCTGACAATACTGTAGTCTATAGTAGGCCACTAACTATGATAAGATCTCCCATCAGATCAATAATTAGATATTCACCCTCTTTACTGCTTTTAGCTTCCTCCAAAAAAACATCAGTGATTGTGTAAATTTAAACATAAATACCACCAAAGTCTCACCTGCTCACTCACTTAGGCTGTACAGGGTCTTTGGTGGCCTGGAGCGTATCCCAGGGAACTCGGGGCTCTAAACAGGGAACATCCTTCATGGGGTGCCAATCCATAGCGGGGCACAATCTTGTAAACTCACACAATTACAAATTTGCATATCACTGGACTGTATGAGGAAACCAGAGCACGCGGAGAGAGCAACCAAACTCCACACTACTTATAGTACCAATCAAAAGTTTCCAAAATGTTAATGAACCATCAATTTTACATTATAAGCGAGAAGTGTTGGTTCTATTCTTTGTCGGCAGCATACATTGCAGTTTTGTAGACGCATATTTCAGAATGAAACTGATTTTCCACTGATTTTCAAAACATGCTAATATTACGCTTTGAAAAATGCCTGTCTTTGACAAAAATAACAAAAAAATATCTACATTTATTGAAATCATTTTAACACAGGCAATTCAACCCGCATGCAGTGCCTTCAACCGGCAAATGGCCTTTCACTATCGACACAAACTCTGATTTATCTGTAACATTTCATTCCAAATGTTACTGTTCTGTGAACATTGATTTAACCTATATGAGCAAGTAATTTTAATGACCTGTTTAAATGTCATTTTAAAATCCTAAAATCTGTTCGTCTATCCGTCTGCATGCCATGTAAAAATTAACCAAAAATTGTAAAACTACTACATGATGACCTCAGATTACACCTAATTCTTCCACGATGGTCCTAGGATCCCCAACCCTCCACATTTAAACGTTTTCCCTGCTGAAATCACCTTTCAACTAAGCATTTAAATTGAAGCACTTGTCAAAAAAATTTATACTGAGACCAGGAAAAACATTAACTTAAAGGACTGGGTAGGGAACCTTTAATAAAGATATGCTTTGTGAAAACTTAGAATCCTTAGCGGAATCCTTGTCCCTCATGTGGAACCTTGTTTAGAGGTGTCTTCTGTATAGAAAACCTAACATGTTTCCTTGGAAGAACAGACAATGTGCCTAAGAAGGCTTAATTATTCAGTGATCCTTTAAAGATCACATATGTGTAAAGATCACAGACCTTATTCTAAAATGTCGACGTGTTATCTAATTTCCGAATCTAATCCTATATGCCTTTACTTGACTGAAAAAATAACTTATAATTCAATTTAAACGCTCAAATAGCAAGCGAAATATAAAATACTGCATCACTTATTAATATGCATTGATTTTCCAGTAAACATATAATCAGAGCTGAATTTAATTGGGTCCACTGAATCAACATCAAACATCTACTTTAAAGACCGTGATGTGATGATAACCTACCAAAGATCAACACATTTAGGATCTCTGTGAATGCCAGTCTCAGGTCACCTGTCAACACGCACCTTTACTCACATATTTTAAACTAGGCCTATCATAATCACAAGTATACAGGTGGTGTTAAAATAAACCAGTATTTTTTCGCACGTGACCCCAACGTGCGTATCAAACTGGTTTCAATATGGTTAGTTACTGGTACAATATAAATCTTAATTGCAATGCAAAGCCATTTTGGTGGCAAATTCGAGAGGGTTCCATGTGGTTCAGTGTCATATCCATATATACAATATGATGTAATCCTATTGCATATAAGGATGTGACACTGAACCACACACATCACCCAAACGATTTGTAGTTGTGTAAAGCATGGCCGAGACTGACTTACACAGAAGAACCTTCGGAATAAAGAGAAGGGAAGCTTTAGAAGTTCCCAACCCTGTTACAAGAGTACTCATGTGTGTTCAGCTTAGAAAGAGCAGTTAATTAACTGATTAGCTGAACCTTATGTGTTAGACCAAGGAAACACTGAAATGCAGAAGTAGCGTCCGGACCCCACGTAACTTTGCGTCATTTCATCGAACTGCAAAAGGGCATGCACCAGTTAAAGAATTTGTATTAAATGTCTATTCGATCTGTTTGATTGCAGCCTACTGTAGAAAATTAGACTTGTCCCATGTTATATAGCGCATGCAGTCTATTAACTTGCTCATTGAAAAGCTACACGACAGCATTGGCTATTCTAGGGGTAAATTAATACACGATTTATAGGTGATATAGTTAGAATTAACTCGTTTGATGTTAACGTTAACGTGTATATCTACTGGACGTGTGTGCAAATTAAATGTAAAAATCAGATATATTTCAACACTGGGCTGTGATGTCCGAACATACGTAATTTTATGCTTTATTTATTTATTTATTTATAAACCTTTTTTATTCACAGCCGCAAAATAACGCGGAACCTGCTTCAGATCAGCTGATCGGGTCACGTGACCGCGAGGTTCGCTTTGCGTCCCTGCACAAAATGGAGTTGTCAGATTCGGTCGTAAAGGGGCTTCAAACCCTAGCCGATCCAGCTTACTTGGACTTAAAATCATTCACCGTCTTCATCGAAGCGGCCTTCTGCAGTCTGCTGTCGTTTCCATCCAGCAGCGTTTTCGGTAAGATCAGCCGATTGTTCCCTTTGTACTCGAGAACTTCATGTTGAATACGGGTACGAAGTGAAATAAGCATTGGTCCGTTTCGCTAAAAGACTGTTTATTTAGATCCACGCAATGACCAAGCAAACTGTTGGGAAGATCATAATGTAACGTCAATGTGAAATTCCTAAGGATTCTCTCTTTACCGTCTTTTATAGCCTAGCATGAGATTGGCTATGCTATCATGCTAACATGCTAACATGTAGCCTGCATCATGCATCACTATAGCATTCCTAACAACATCCAGCTGAGCAAAATGCATAGCCTGTGCTGGACTGCATAAATTGAACATTCATTGCAATCTTCATTACAGCCAAAAACATGTATTTATAAACAGCAGGATCTGGATACCTCTTTATGCTATAACAAAGATCACATGTTACCAGCACTGGTCCTGTTTGGAGAAACTCTTGTCCTGTACATTAAAGCATTGGTCAGATTTATATCACTTCAATCCAAGAATGGCTTCGAATGATCTGATTAACTGAACCAGATGTCTAAGTGCAGAAGAAGCAATTATATATTTTCCAGATTGGTAACATGTGGCCTTGATTTGATGTATGTGCCCTAATGCCATAACTGCACTTAAAGTCAAGCATCTGCCTTTGTTTCATTTAGATCACCCAGAACTGAAGAACGTTGATCAAGCTCTCCTGAACCAGTGTCACATTGCTGTGACAACATTTATCCTGGAAGGAGTAAAACATAATGCAGACATGTCAACACAATGGTATGCTAATAATGTTGTTATTGTGTTTATGGGTTTTACTGTGTGCATAACACATGTGCATTAAAGTCTCCTCTTCTTACAGCTCATTCCTCGAAGATCTAAGATTTGACAGCGAGAGAGTGGATGCGTTCTATACTCACTATCAGGTGATAATCTCTTCCAAAGTGTGTTGTATGCTGAGTCATTTGTAAACAAGCATGTTCATAACATTGTTTTCATTTCACATTTAGAAAAGCAAAACCAGTCTCGACAAACTGTTGTCAAGGTAGGTCACCTTGCTTTGCATATGTTTTGATGGTGCCTTGTACAGAGTTATCTACCTATAATGTAAATACAGACTGCTTCCATATTATGTCATTACGTCTACTATTGTCTAATTATGTCATGTCACTTTTTTCTGTGCATTTTTTAATATATATTTTTTATATGAACATGTCAATATATAAAAGGCACCTCATGCTTACTTTACATGGACTAGTTTCATTGTGTTCTACAACATCCCACACATGACTGACATCACATTTATTGTTGTCTATAGGTTTATTTTACATGTCTAATAGTAGTTCATAAGTAATTAATGTGTGCTTTGATTGTTTGTTTGTTTCCAGCATTGATAGATGCCCCCCTCACATAACAGATGTTTCTTGGCGATTAGATTACTGTATAAAAGTAAGTTGTCTGTTTTTTTTTTTTAATAAGAAAGTAACAGAAATTGTATGTGAATGACAATCTGAATTATGTATCTTGCTTTTGTTAGAACAGCCATGTGCATAAGGTCAATCAGCCATCATATCTGATTTCTTTCAAGACTGAGGTATGTGTCCCTGTTTGTGATAGTCAAAAAATCATTTGTTTACATTTTTTGTCTTAAATCCAAAGCAGAATTCAATGTAAGCAAAGATGTGCACAGTTCTGGTCACAAGAACTTTGTATGAAATTAATTACTCGTCCATATGTTTTTGATTAAATTGTCCTTTTCTCAGACTGGTGGGAATAATGGAGCTTCTTCAGAACAAAATTTTAACTGTACGCTGGAGCAACTTCAGGTATTTGAAAAATAATAATAATATACAGGCCATATCCACTGAGCTCACTAGAAATGCATTTAAGAAAGTTAAAAAAAAAAAAAAAAGTGACTATTAAATAGACCTCTCTAGCAGGATATAAGTACAAGTTTGTTCCATATCTCTAGGCAGCAGTTTTTACCTGGAATTCTCTATATTTTATTAAAGCTGTTTTCATCTTAATAAAGTTGGGAATCACTGCATGCAGATCATTAAGATGACCCTGACCTTACAATCACTCTTTTAATCACTTTTAGTTACCATTTTACTTTTGCCAAGGCACTGACATAAAAATATGTGATGGCATTTTTTAAAACCTACATTTACTGTATTTTACATTACTGAACTTCCAAAGGGATTTTAATTTATTTAACTTTTCCTAGTTTTTATCCTCACCATGTGCAGTTTTAAGCATATCTTGTTGCTTCAGCGCTTTAAAAACCTTGTGTTAGGGAGGCATAATATAAACTTTTCAAAAAGCCACACATGTTGTAACAGCTTCTTGTTCATGGCTTACTTCACACAAAAGGTTTTTCGGTCATTGCCGAATAAACTTAAAATAAAGTTTTAATAAACATCATTTAATTATTGAGGCTTTAACATTTTGCATTGTCGAATAAATAAAAATGCAAACGCGCCCACATTAGTAAAAAGCAAGCATTTTAACAAATCATCTATTTATTTATTAAAAATTTTAATGACGTTTATCACGTCTTCCTGAATTGGCTTACATGGCGGTTTCTGTGTTAACGTTTGCACATAAGTAAATATCTGCTATAAGTAACAGTTTAGTCTCATACGTGCGAACAGTCATTACGCATATTAATTACGTAAACGCGCAAATTACCTTACGAGGTATTTGATCAACGTTTGTAATCTAAACAAATTGGAGACCTTTGCCTTGCCATTTTTGGGAAGATGTTTTAATGTCTGTCTATATGCTTCCGACTTACCGTGAAGTTCATTGATTTTTCATATTAATGCATCATGTACGATAAGCCGAATGGAGAGCAATGAAGAAAGTGCGATGCAGTATGTTAAGTAATGCTCAAGTTATGTAATGCATCACTTAATCTTTTTAATATGTGTAATGGTTGTGAGAAAACGAATAATAATACCCTGCACTTTTCTTAATAATACTTCTTTCTGAACCTTTTTGTTTAGGATTTAGTGGGAAAGTTGAAGGATGCAGCGAAGAGTGTGGAGAGAGCCACCCAGCTATGACCCTTCCCGAGTCTATAGCTCTACTCTGCATTGTAATAAGCTTCATCTCCATCCCTCTACCCGTCTAACGTCATGTGGGATGGGGTTTTTGTACATGCCAATGTTCACAATAAAATAATAATTAGAGACCTTTCGTTTGTTTGTTATTGTTGCTCCTATTTATGTTCTCTCTTGTTATCATGCTATCCAAGTCGAACTTTACTTGGTGCATCCGTTGATAGAAGCAAGCTCTGTTGGTCCGTCAATACAGGATTATTTGTTTTGCAGTGGTTACTCTAAGACCTTACAACAGGTTCCAACTTTCGATCAGATCAATGCACGAGTAAAAAAGACGAAAAGGTGCCCAAAATTCTTTGTTTTTATTTAGCACATAAGACACCTTACATACCGATTCATAAACGTGCAAACCAAGGGCCAAGGTTTTCCTATAAAATCAAACCAGGACAAAATATACATCATAGAAGTAGAAGAAAAGGACAGGCTATTACTTATATGTACGCTTGTTTTAGTGAACTAGATAGTTTCATAATCTATGTGTATTAAGGCCTGAAGGAAACGTGTTTCTAAAATATGTGAGATTTGAATGACATGACCCCTCGGTCTTTCGCTTTGAACGGGCAATACTTTATCACATTGTTAATTCAGCACTTCTGTTTTTGACAGCATAAATGTATCTCATCTACTTCGGTCACTAACCTATTGCTGCTATACTGATTTCTGCCCATTTGTAGCCGCACCAAACGCACGTGCGCTTCTGATAAATATGCACGCTGACTCAGTACTAATGATCATTTCTTTGCATGTGTCTTGTCCATTAATATTTAATTAATTGCTTATTGTTGACTGTTGAGCTGTACAAAACGTATTCGTCACCAAAACGGTTGTTTGGCATAAAACCATTTTGTATCTTGAATTAGCCTGTAGACGTATAAAATGTGCAACAAAGCGATGTCGGGAGCCTACGTTCTGTGAATATGTGCATTGTAATCGTTAACTAATGCAAAGAGCACTTAAGTATTTATTTGCCGACATATGCACAGACAAGCTACTTTCAGGCATAGGAAACATACATTCAAATATGTCATTAGATTTTTTTTTATATTCATATTTTGTGACGTTTTTTAAATCTACCCCGGTCTCCGTGAATGCGCAGACACAATGTAAGGTAAATTTAATTGTCTGAGACAAGCGGTTATTGGGCTAAACCATTTTGCGACTGCATCATGCAGACGTCGAAAACCGATACATGCGAGAAGCTCCTATAGTGTTTTCCCCAAGAAATTTTCTAAAGCATGCCAAATTTCAATTGTTATTTATCCTCTACGAGAACACATCGACCCGAAGCTCTAATTCCTAGGCCTCCCTTAAGCAACAGAGTCACGTGACCGCGCGGGGCGGTCGAACCGCAAGCCATTTTGGGGGACGGTGTCAGTTTCCACCGAGCCATCAGCGCAGCGTTGGATAAAGACACGATTCGGAGCGTTTAGCCGAGAGAAAGGGCGTTTTTTCTGCATTTATTTGAACCTATGTGGATTTAACTATAAGAAATCGTTATTATATACATCAGAAACGCGGAAGGAACGTTTTTCCCGCTACTAAAATGCGCCGTAGCAACGACTCTGATTGCAATTGACAGCGTCTGCAGCTCGTTTTCAAAATGGCCGCTTGGTTCGCACTCGCTTTCTGCTGATCTACTCGCAACTTTTCATTGTCTAAACTCCGCGCTTGAGGATTCACCTCGGTCTCCGCCAGGTACGTGTTCTCCAGGATCATTTCTTACCAATGTGTTTTTCTTCAGACTTGCTGTTTTGCGTGAATGTGCGGGTTTTTTGTCAGCTTAACATGGATCCGCGTTTTGCTGGATGCTGCCGCTGATAGACAGAAGGACTCGAGCTCACACAACCAACTCTCTGTCCCCGCACGAGCTTTGGTTTTTAGTTCTTCTCCGAAATATGTTCTTATATTTCTGACGTTATTTGTTCATATTGTGTTAAGGGGTGTGTGTTGTGTTGCTTTAGCATGTTGCCGGTAATTTCTGTTTGAATTTAATGGTTATGTTAGTAATGAAACGAAGCCGCTGTCTCGTGCTCGCAAGCATGTCGAGTCAAATATTCACTCGTGCCCGTGGTCTAAATGATATTTTGCTCACTGTACGACAGTGCAACTCCCTAATTTTATAGAGATGTAATCTCCAACAGGTTGAGGACTCGACGAGATAAGGCTGGTATGGGAAATGTCCTGTTTTGTTCGTCTTTTCAACTTAAATTCTTATGGTGGCTTAATTGGCGGTAGCGAATCGGAGAAGCTGGTCATAAAAAGCTTGCCAACATATAAACCCGTGGCGGGATTTAATTAGGAATTGTGAATGCTAGGGCACGTCATTATGAAAGGTATTTTATAATCATTTTTTAAAATAGATTTGTGAGGTGCGTACAGGTGTTTGTGTTCACACACCTTTGGTGTAACATGTAATGTAGAAAGCGTTAAACGTTGCTTAGGTTTAAGGCTCACCTTAACGTAACGAGGTCCAAATTTTGCGTATTTCTGAATACTGATGTATATGTACACATTGCATTTGGTCCTGGCTCATTCGCGTGTATAAACTTTCACTCCGTTTTGTGAGATCTTACATGCACGCATCATTCTTTGGTTCAGGAGTAATTATTTATCCAAATGCTCTTTAATAGGTTCATCCGGCTTTATTTTTTTTAAGGTATACGTACATGTAATGGTAGCCAGATTTTGTTTGTCTTAAAAAAAAAATTAAGCATGTATTGGTGCAATACCCACATGCCGCTTCTATACTAAACGTGTCTGTATGTAAAAGCGCGTTCAGTTTTTCTGTGGTCACCGGCTGAGTGTTTGGGTGCTTGGCATTCAGACTCCCCTGACGACATCCCCAAATACACGCGTCTTGTTTGTGCAAAGGGCATGTGATGAATAGTCATCTCTGTATGACTCGCTTCCTCGGTCATCTGAAAGCCAGGTTATTGCCTATTTAACGAGAGGAAGTAATGCAAGATGCATGGCTGCATTATGTGATGCACAGCTGTATTATGTGATGCACGGCTGTGTCTTTGATTTCATGTTTGTTTTTGTTTACTGAACATCCTTGTCTTGAAGGCTAGGCTATAGGCCTATACATGTAGAGTACAAACAGTAATCAATGAACTGAATTTTATATTCATCGTCATAACCGATGTACGTAAAAATGAATGAATTTTGAGTTTATAAGTGGTGGTTTGCTTTGGATTTTTGCTGATTAGGCTGTCCACAGGCCATTGGACATATTGTCCAGGCCACCGAGGACCTTTAAAAAGGTCCCCCAATGAAACACAAATAAGACGCACGAAATGTAAACTGCTGTAACGCATGAACGAACTATTGTACTGTAAAGTTTGAATATTGCTTTAAGAGATTTGGCATATCACGGTGAGTTAAATAGTCCGTCTTCCCTTTTTTCGTTTTTATTTTTGTGTGCCTGACGTAGACCTATATCACGTGTTGGCATACTTGTGACTGAATATAGCCATTGACGGTTTCTCATGGGTAAAACGTCAGTCATTGTGGAAGCTCTTGGCGCGCAAATCGTAGCAGACCAAACCCCTGCAAATGTACTTATAAGTCGCAAACTATAGGCCGACATTGTTGACAATCATTAATATGATCAAATAAAGATATTTCCCCCTCATGTAAAGGGCCTGGGACTGCTCCACCGGTTGTCCCCTCTGTGACGTTAATAAATGCAATCTGGAACGAGTACAAATTGTAGTTTTCCTTGGTCTGTGTGGGTTATGCATTGTCAGTGGCTACTATAGGCCTAATTATCACTCAGCTGCTTATTGGGTGTCATATTTCTGCAGGGGCCCCCCCTGGTTACTGCTTACACATTTAGAGCATGCGGTGTGTTGATTATGGTGTAGTATGGTCACACTGCTCCACGTGTAGCTCTAGTACTTATCTGTGAAATTATTCAGTTATCATTAAACAGTAACCTTAGCGATGGTTAAAGATGAATGCATTGTATAAAGGAGGATTCATCCGATTTTGGTTAGGTGGTCATTTAAAGCACAGGCCTACTGTGTGACCGATATTTACCGTAAAAAGCCAAAGACTGCTTAATATCCGCATATTAGTATATTAAATATGGTTCTTATTATGTAAACGTTCTATCGCTATCAACATGGATGGAATTGCAGAAGCGAGGTTGTGTTTATACGGTTTGAAGCCACAGATATGGGGTTGCATTGCGACAATAGGAAGAAAGGCTAACATTGAACCTTTGGACTCCACTGTCATGTCGGGAGCAAATTGTTGCAGGGTTTTCCGATTACCACCAGTCTGTTTTAAATCAGGCAATGTGCATCCATTCGTCCGCAAGTACAGCCAGAACATAGTCCTTTGTGCAGCTTGTAACTTAATGAGTGTGCAGAAAAATGCATTGCTTCCACTCTCAAGTGTGTGTGTGGTTTTTTTTTTCTTCATAGAACGTTAGTGAATATTTTAACCACAAACTGAAACAGACGTGCTAAAGGTGGTCTGCATGGCTGGGTGTGAGCATAAGAGAAGGACTAAGTTGAGAATGCACTGCAACAATTACATCAACACTGCATTTAAAATGATTGCATGCGCGTCATAATGACATTTTAAAGTGTCACTTTCTGAAATGTTATGCATCTTCTCTTTTGTTAAGAATATATTTACAGTCATATTGTATAAGGTGACGGGTTTCCTCCTTAGTCTAAAATCAGGAGACTAATAGGATATTAGAGCTTCAGATGAAGCACCAGGATCGGTCGTTAGCTTTAATGAGGAGCCTATTATCTCATAAACGACTTCATTTCTCGTCTCGTGAGCGGTACGTTACGTGAATTAGCGATGCAAGTATAAAGTAAGTATAAAGCATCCTTCTACCTGTAATGACGCAAATGTTTAGAGAGCAAATGCCCATGACGCTGAGTGGGAGGTGTGGACGAATGGCTTGTAATAACATCACATAAACAGACATACACATCCCAATGATTTTTGTAGATTTTGCACAGACATGCGTATACTGGATTTAATTGGATAGTGCGTGCAAACGTTTCACTTAGTTAAAAAAAAAAAAAATCTGCTTCGCTTAATTTGCTGCCACGTGGACGAGAGCAGAGTTGCTATAGAAACAAGAAGCGTTACCGTGCGCGCTCGCGACACGCGCGGGCTCCGAAATGATCTTTATTTATTAGAAAAAAACGACACGTTGTGCACGCAGTTGAAATTCAGAGGATTTCTAGCGCCCCGATAGCATACGAATTAAGCACAGTTTTAAAAGGAGCCAATTTAACCCGAGATTGCATGTTTATAATGAATCAAGCTGGAAATGGTAGGGATCGGATTGATGCCTTGCATTGCTGAACTGAAGTAATAGAAATCCTACGTATCTGAGCTGATCAGTGTTGTCAATTGCCTGTTATGTTTATTCTTATTAATAGCATCAGTGTATGAAGAGGATGTCTATTCATTTAAGATTATTAATAATTTTATTACACTTTTTAGTTAATGCCTTGTGTAATAAAATTTAAAACCTTCTATTGAAACATCTGTTGATGAAACATCTGAACATCAATACATCTTCATTAGCTGTAATTCAGTCTTCCTCCTCTGCCAAGTCACAATGATTACACACGTGTTAATTTCTTTTCAGGACGTTAACTTTCCATGACGATGCATCGCACCACAAGGATCAAGATCACAGAGCTAAATCCACATTTGATGTGTGTCTTATGTGGGGGTTATTTCATCGATGCAACCACAATCATAGAATGCTTGCATTCATGTAAGTTCATTTGTATGGATTAGATTTTATTTGATCTGTCATTTGCATAATTTTCTAACCTCCCATTTCTCTCCGATCTAGTTTGTAAAATGTGCATTGTCCGCTACCTGGCATCCAGTAAATACTGTCCCATATGTGATGTCCAGGTCCACAAAACAAAGCCTCTTCTTAATATACGGTAATGATGATGATAAAATTTTCTTACTGTGTTCGATGCCTGACAAGCGTTTTAAGTATATAGTTTACTACATTCATGAACATAAATTATGAAGATGACGTTTTTGTATGACACTTGTGTTTATATAAAGAATGAATTTCTCTATAACGGTGCCTTTTACTCTCAGGTCTGATAAAACTCTGCAGGACATTGTGTATAAGTTGGTCCCAGGTCTTTTCAAAAGTAAGTAATCCAGTAGAGTTTATTGATAAAAGTAACCATATGCAGAAAAAGTATGAGAATGCAGTAGGCATATCCTGTCTTTTTTTTTTATTTAATTTTATTATTTTATTAATTTTTTTAATTGATTGTTTATGGCATTGTAATTTTATAAATCAACTATATGATTAATTTTTGTGAATATGTTCTTGAGGAGATGCTTTTAGATTTAACCAAAAAAGTGTCTCTTTGAGACCTGAAATCTCTGTGCTACTTTATGAATGGGCCAGTCTTTGTCTTGTTAGCTCAGACAGTATTCCTAGACAGAAGAATTCTGTATGTTTATCATATCATGTACATTAAACATTGTTCATCTTCAGTTTCATTACGTTTAACTTTTATCACCATGTTCCTAGATCTTATAATTGTGTGACAAATGCATAAGACTAGTCACATGTGAATGGTGTTAACTCATCTGTAAATTGAACAATGCTGGTATTATGATTTATACTGATTGAATTACTCTTCTTTGCAGATGAAATGAAACGAAGAAGAGATTTCTATGCTGAGCACCCATCAGTAGACGGTAAGTCTTTTATTTCGAGGTTTAACTCTGCCTAATTAAAAATTATCATGTCTAGTGACAAATTTTTATTAGATCTTAAAATGTCTTGATTCTGAAACAAACAATTTAACATACTATAATACTGATAGTATTATAGTATGTTATACTGTTTTTTCATTAATATAAAAAATATTTTGTCTTTGTTTTTCTTAGCTGCAAATGGTTCCAATGAGGATCGTGGTGAAGTTGCTGATGAAGATAAGAGAATCATCACAGATGATGAGATTATCAGTCTGTCAATTGAGTTCTTTGACCCAAAGTATGTACTTTGAAAGTATAAATATACATAGTAGAGCACCTGTGCACAAAATATTTACCTTTTGAATTTTTTTTAGGGCCAAACAGCAAGGGAGTGAAGGAGAGAAACAGGCTAAGGATGAGGTAAAATGGTAGTACTGTAGTCTGTTTAAATAATTTACCTTGAAAATGGTGTTTGTCTTACAAATGAACTTTTAAATAATATTTCTGTCTCTTTTTAAAGGTAAATAACAAAAGGTACTTGCAGTGTCCAGCAGCCATGACTATAATGCATTTGAGGAAATTTCTGAGAAGTAAGATGGACATACCATGTACCTTCCAGGTAATCTGACTTCTACTTATTTAACTTATTTTTGATCAGAATGTAATAGTTTTCAAATCAGCTTAATTATTTGTAATAAGTCAGAGATATAACGTCTGCATTAACATGTAAATATATATGTTATATTTTAGATTGAAGTGATGTATGAGGATGAGCCTCTAAAGGACTACTACACATTAATGGACATTGCTTACATTTACACATGGAGAAGGGTAAGCAGGCTTTTAAATAATTTCTGGCAAATTTATTTTGCAATGCAAGTAGCAATTTAATGATTTTTAAAATTACATTGCTTGTGATGGGTAAAGGGTTAATGCTTACAACCCACTTTTTGTTGTACTTTTGTCAGAATGGGCCACTACCTTTGAAATATCGAGTACGTCCCAACTGCAAAAAAATGAAGATCACTCACACACAGGATGGCTTGAGCAGTGCCAACCGCTCAGAAAGTGACTCTGCAAGCGACCAGGCAAACAGCCCAGCTGGAGCCCCATCTACATCCTCACCACTACCAAGTCCAAGCACACCCGTCCAGTCCGCTCATCCTCATTTCCCCCACATTTCCAACCCAGTCAATGGTTCCCCTATGGGAAGTCCAAATCGGCAATTTACGTTCGGCAACAAAATGCGGAAATCATCTCTGAATGGATCGTCTACTTCTTCAGGGTGATGGGGTTAAACCTGATGAAGCCAACTCCAGATTACCCAGCTATTTTCCATGCCAGTGTCATTGTAGCCATTTTATTGTCATTATTCCTATTACACATGTAACTTTTAACATAGTGGAAGGTGGCACATTTCATCCAGTTGCTGGAGTAAATTTGGGAAAGATAGCCTAATTATGGCTCTAAGCTATGGGATTTGCAGAACATCCAAACAGTTCGCATAATAGACTGAATCTACTTTTCTATACATATTTTTTACTTTGTTTTGTTTCCTTCTTCTTCAAAACAAATCCAGAGGTGTTTCTTGTATTTTAAGTGTGTGCTTTGTTTTAAACACATGATAAAGACTTTAGTTTGCCTTTCTTGGCTAGTTAGGCCTACTAAACATTCCTGTTATATTCAGCTGGCATTTGACATTGTATCAAAGAAAATATTATATATTCAATTCAGTTTAAACAGATTAGAGAAATTTAAGTTGTAGTTGTCGTGCCTATATCATTTTTACAGCAATGTAAAGTTTAAAGCACCGTGGGATTTATTCACGCCCTCCCCCAACCCCACATCAAGGTTATAACTTAGGCCCGTGTAGATAAGCTCACTTCAGTGTTCATTTGTCTTATTGTTTGATTGTATGAATAACTATTGTATTGTGACTGTTGCACAGTATAAAAAAATAAACATTTTACACTTTCACTGGCTCTGTTTTTCTTTCTTCTTTTATATTTATATATACTCAGCAAAAAAAGAAACGTCCTCTGACTTTCAACTGTTTTTACTTTCAGTAAACTTAATGTGTAAATA
>JAQMYG010000019.1:13368269-13386630 GCA_030014215.1 Clariallabes teugelsi | reverse complement strand
ACAGTGTCAAATGCAGGCGTGAATGTGAATGGTGAGTCCTTCCCTGACACACACACACACACACACACACACACACACACACACACACACACACACACACCATTTCACACATTTCTGGTCTTTTTCTTCTCCTTTGGTGAAAAAATCACAGCCTTTTAAAAAGGTGCATTTGCAAACTAAGGATGACAAATAATACAACATTGTTCCACAGTTCTACCATCCTGCTTAAGAATGCCACCTCTTTCAAATGAGACAAAGAAAGAGAGCGTGAGAGAGTGAGAGAGAGAAGAAATATTCACTGAGAATAAAATTTTTAGGCTTTATATATATAGTAGAAGTCATTAATTTTATTATCTGTTTATTTTTTCAAAACATCATTTAATGTGATATAAAAACAACCTACTAAAATGTGACAAACATTTAAATGCTTAAAGAACAGAAATCATGATAATAATTAATAATCTTTTTAATGATTGATTTAATTATAATTTTTTCATCCTTATAAATTTCACTTGATATTACACAAATAATAACTCTGTATACCATATTGCATATATAACAATAAGATAAAATAAAATATTTCATAAATAATAAAGGCTTATAAATATATGTATTAAATATAATACGTTAAAATTAGGTTAACAAAGGTTTTTCAATATTAATAAAAATAATACTTATTAAGCACTTCAGACCACGTTGTCTTTCTGAGTTGCATTTTTATGGCCAATTGACTTCCTTACACCTTTTCACCTCACATGCAGGGTGAAGTCAGCACTTCATACCCTGCACATCTCTCATAGCGAGTGTGTCTATCAGATGCCTCTGTCAATTCGATACTTGCTTTTCATCTGTGTTGCAACTTACTTTATACTCAAATATGCAAATGGAGACTATCATGATGGTATGTGGCTGTTTTATTTTAACTCTAATTAAGAATATCCTAATGATATAAAGCATGTTTACATGTTTATATAAAATATTTTTACAGCTCTGAGTTCAACACATCATGTGTTGCATCACATTACTAATCGAAACCCGTAACTACATGATTATGTTCACATAGTGTTCATTTTCATTATTGCCTCTTTTTCTATGATTTTCTTTAGCTGTTCTGTGTTTTTTGGGTTGCTGTAATCAAAGTCTGTTTGTATCTTCTCTCCATCTACCACCTGTTCCTCATTTGGCTGACCCTGCCATAGGCAAGCTTCTACTGCAGAAGAGGTTAGAGATGTGTTCTCATTTTTATTTTTAAAAATACTTATCTGGCACCATAAAATAGGGCATAAAATAGTAGGGCTTACAAGATTATATCATTTAGCTTTTTTAAGACAATACCTGTCTGTGAAGTGAACTCAATGTTCGTATGTTGTTGTTAGTCTTTCGGCTGCTCACGTTGCAGACCAGCACTGCATCCAATGCCTAGGGTTTGGGAATTGGCTGGGAATCAAACCCAACTGAAAGACTAACAACAAAATATATATATGTTGTACATATCCTAGCTTGTATGTAATAAAAGTCAATGGGTTGTAATGTAAAGTGTTTAAATCAGTAGCAACTGGGAAATGTATTAACTGATGTCTAGAATTCACACAGAGTGATTATCATACTGTGCTATGGTACGTACCATTGTGAAATGACACAAACATGATCAATTAAGTTTCTTATAAGATATCAGATATCTAAGAGAAGCATCTACTGGTTAGCCAAAAAAGTCACCATTTTAAAAGGATAAAATTATTGGGCTGCATCAAGCAAAGAATTACTTTATATGTGACATTTGTGTTAAATTTGAGTTTTTAAATTTTTATTATGTGACAACATGTAATAACGGAAACTTAGCTTTTTAAAATTGATATGCATTTTTTTTACCTCTTTATTTGGAAAATAAAAATGGCGCAGCACAGTTTTGCTATTTGAAATGCAAAAATATCAAAATGCAGATGGAACTTTATAATTTCAATATCTATCTATCTATCTATCTATCTATCTATCTATCTATCTATCTATCTATCTATCTATCTATCCATCCATCCATCCATCCATCCATCCATCGGATTACCCATAGATATTTTGTGTTAGCTTCTTTTGTTTTTTTAGGAACTATAAAATGATAAGATTCAGACTTACCTCTTCTCATTTACGCCTATTTCTTTGATCATTTTTTTCCTCAAGGAACAAACGCCCAAAGAACACAAACACAGGTTGTGAGGAATCAGACTCCAGAAATAGAAAACCTCAACTGAGCAATCTGTTCTGATTTACATGCATTTCCACATCAAGTCACTATGTGATGTCAATAAACTGAACAATCATTAATATTTCTTTTCCTTTGTAGAACATGTCCATCCTGGGCTGAGGAAAAGGGGTTCATACCTTCTCAAACTAATCAAAAAGCACTACATGTTCGTCAAAATGTTATGGAAATGAACACAAAGAGGAACAACATTACTTGTATGTAAATTATTTGCAGATACTTCATACATGCAAAGAAAATACACAGTGTGACGTCTCCACAGTTTGTGTTGTACTGTAAGCTATATAGACCTGTAAATATAGAATTATGTTTACTAATATCAATATGCTATGTTATATAATGTTATATATTTTTTTATAAAATGTTATGTTAATTTATAAAACATCTCTAAGTTAATATAAGCAAGAGAAAACCAGAGTCAAAGGGAACTCAATCTCTTCTAGGTTGACCAAATAGTAGGGTTATGAATCCTTACGTTAAAAACATAATTAGTATGAGTATATAGTAAGAGAAAAACATCAGGGGAAACAGCACACAACAGTCTTTATGATTTCAGTCAGATTTCTACAGTATCCAGGTGAGAGTATCCACTGAAGAAATGGTAAACTTTAGGCATTAACTGTGTTGCAGAAGTGGCATTTTTATGCTAACCACATGGGCGCATGCACAACATCTCCTAGCAGAACACCAGAAAGAATCAAACAGATCCATAAAGTATACAGTCATGTTCTGATGTTGGTACCCCCTCTTATAATTCTGTGTTTTTGTGTAAAACCATAATAAAAATAATCTGCTCAGGGAGTGTCTCTTAGCATTAGACAAATTCCATTCAACATCAATCTTTTTTTTCACTATGACATTAATTATTTAACAAAAATGAAGCAAAAAAGAAACAAAAAACATGTGGTCAATACTAAGTGCCCCCCATGATTCAGTGGCTTGTAAATCCACCTTCAGCAGCAATAACTTGAAGGCATCGTTTCCTGTTTGACTTTATCAGTCTCTAACATCATTGGGGAATTTTGGCCCATTCCTCTTTACAACATTGTTTCAGGTCATTTCAGTTGGGTTGAGGTCTAGAGTTTTTTTTCTTTTTTAGCTATTCTGATGTAGATTTACAAATGTGCTTTCAATCATTGTCCTGTTGCATGAAGGAGATTTGCTCAAGCTTTAGCTGTCAGACTGATGGCTTCACATTTGCCTCTAGGATACTCTGGGAAACAGAGGAGTTCATGGCTGACTAAATGACTGCAAGGTGTGCGTGGCTGCAAAACAAGCCACTTGGCATTAAAGCCAAACCGATGGTCTCCTCGGTCCATAGAACATTGTTCCAGAAGTCTTGTGCTATGTTGATATGTGGTTTTGCTTCAGCCATGCTATCATGTTCTCCTTGCAACCTTTCCAAACAAACTGTATTTGTTCAGTCTTCTTCTAATTGTGTTGTTATGAAGTCATGAACTTTAAAATTTAACATGTTGAACAACTTCATTTTTGTTCCTAGCTGTTCGGATCTACACTGAGAAACAAGTTTATGCCACAGGAAAAGATATAAAATTTCTGGCAATTACTGAAGAGCCTGATCCACTTGAGTTTCACTGGTGTTTAGGGGACCAAACAGCAGTTAGAACTCCATCCAGGACATTCATAAAGAAATACCTCCAACCAAACAGGTATAGCGGAACTCTTTTTTATATGAGATGTAGTGCATTTTAATATGATGGTCTTTAAAGTGATGGTGTGATGATATATATGTGCACAATGCTATACATGTTCATGTTAGTCCATACATTTCAGTAAGAATGGTAGAATTAACCATTAAATACTGACCGATTAAGATTTTTAGGATTTTTAGGTTTTTCATATAAACTGTTCCTTAATTTGCATTATTAAAACATTTTACTTAGCACTATTGTAAATAAGGCTCTAAGAATTTAATTCTTTTCTGCTTTGTAGCTACCATGTTACAGTCAGTGTGTCCAGCAGTTATGGATCTGTTAGCTCCGATGTTTATACTGTAGTGATTCAAGGAGCTGTGCATCTGAACAGATTGCTGTACACGCGTTCAGTGTTGTTGAACACATCAGTGCCTTTTAGCTGTAGGGTCAATGCAGGAACAGGCATTACTTATCTCTGGGATTTTGGAGATGGAACACAAAGAGTTGGACAGGACACTGAGCATCATGTGTATAACAGGTAAATGGCATGGTCACATTTATGAAGGAAAGGTTTTTGTATTATTATTTTAGAGAGAGGTTAAATAGTGTCAGATTATATCTCATTTAAATGAATGTAAATATTTATTTATTAATCTAACACTGTGTGGTTTCAAACACTATAAATAGAAAGAAATCAGCGGCCATAACTTCACACTATTCTGCATATTTTTAATTACTGGTATTTTTAATTATTGGTGTTTCTAGTAAGAAAGATGCACAGCAATTTAAGTATGGTTACCATAAATTGACCCTTGATAGTTATTTATTTATTTTTTATAGCCCTGCTATCCTTCCTTTATTCCAGTGAACTCTGATTATAACTGATAATTGTATGGGATGCTATTAAACCTTTTATTCTGCAGGACAGGGGAATTTGTAGTAGAGGTGACCGTCTCCAACCTAGTGAGCTCAGGCTCTTTAAAAGGACATGTGTTTGTCGTTCTTGAGCCATGCCATCCTCCACCTGTAAAGACCATGGGACCCAGCAAGATCCAGGTCAGAGATGCATCAAAACAACCATAAAATGAGACAAAATTCCAGATGTCATTTAATCTGCAGATTATACAATTCTAACATCTATTGAAATAGATATATTTCTGACAGAGGACTTATTATTTTATTAGATATGGCGTTACCAACCTGTAACACTTGGCGTGACGTATGAAGGACAGATCCAGTGCAACATCTCCAAAGGTCTCCAGTACAGCTGGACTCTATATGGACTGACTAGACTGCCACTCCTAACCAGAAGCATCAAAACAAATCAACAACATCTGGAGCTTCCAGAGTACTTCCTCCATTATGGCACATATAAAGCTGTAGCTAAGGTAAAGTTTGTGTCTGTCTGTGAATATGGATATGAGATACAAATATGTCTGGGCACATCCATAATGTTACAATAGTACTGGTATTAAGTGTTTAATTTTGAAATGTAGTGCAAGATTTTAAAAACATGAATTTTCTAATGGTTACATAAGCACTAAAGTGACTTTTCCTCCAGTATACGAATGGCACTAATGTGCTCAGTTTTGTGATTTCGCAGAAAATATGTATTGGTAACTAGAACCTTGCACACTAAGTCAAATATGTTAATCTGGCTAGCTGGGTAGCTGTAAAAAATGCTAGCAATGAACAAATGTGTTTAACTACTGTTTTATAAATGACTAAAAAAAGGGGGTGTTACAAAGGGTGTTATCTCATATTGGTCAACCTATAATAAATGCAAACTAGTTTATGAAAAGTGAACCAGTTGGGTAGTTGTGTGCCAACATAATTAACATTAGAGTATGATACAGTTGGGCAGGAACCACAAGCTATGTCAGTTAACAATTTCCTGATGTTGTTGGACAGATTTTTTGTTGGACTCTGAGTCAGTCTGGGCCTCACACACAGTCACATTTTCCACATTTGGGGTTTGGCTGATCTATAATAGTGCAGTATTCTACAGTTAATTGAACAGAGAAGGAATAATGATATTTAAAATAGCACAAAATTATAATATGATAGCAGGTTGTACTATAAAAATCAAAACACTGACTTGTTGTACATTATTGGCAATTAAACTGGTCATGTTACACGCAATTATAATTATACAAATGTTGTAACGTTAAGTAGGTACAGTATTTACATTTTAACCTGTGCTTTTGTCACTCCTAAGGTTCAGGTTGTAGGCAGCATTGTTTACAGCAACTACACTGTTCTGCTTGAGGTGTTGCCCAGTGCACCTGTGAGCATCATCAGTGGAGGAACAAGTGTGATTATCAACCGTCACAACAACTTTAGCATCACTGTGGATGGACGTAGGTCATATGACCCAGATTTTCCTGATAACATTATGAGGTAACAAACAATGAATGCGAATGAGAATGTTTGCATGTGTGTAGTGAATAGCTCTAGTTATGTAAACTTATTCTAGCTCTTTTTCATATTGGTGGTGTTCATTTCAGAGCTTTCAAATAAAAATTGCATACATAATACATTGCCTTCCATTGCTATGTATTATCCATTCACCAAAACTCCAATTAATGGAAGATGATGTAAATTAACCATATTTTTACTTCAACTTAAAAATCTTGTATTCTTGTAAGTGATAGCATGTAAAACTTTTTTCAATTATAATTTTTTCTCCACAAAGTTACAGTTGGAAATGCAGGCCGGTTAACATGGATGAGACCTCCTGTTTCTCCAAGTATGTTCCTGCTTCCTCTCCATTGCTGATGTTTCCTGCAAGTGCACTGAATTCTAACTGCGATCTGTTCAAGTTGACACTTACTGTACAAAGTGGAGATCGATCCACTTCATCCGAGATGTTCATCACCATGCGATCCAAACCAACCAGGTGCACATGAATATATACTCAATTCTCCTCTGTTTAATTCAGCATGATGATGCAGATATACAGTACATAGATAAGCAGTATAATAAAATGTTAGCAAATATACATATTTAGATGACAGGCAAGCTTATAAGCAAATAGTTTTTTGTTCAAATCAAAGTAAAAATCACTATAGGAACTTACTTCAATGCTGCATAGTTCCTCTGGACAGAGCAGGGGAAAATGAATGGACAAATATATTCTACCGAGAACAAAGGACTGTATTATATATATATATCATTTCAAATAATTTTTTTTAAAAAAGCTATGATTTTTCTTTAGCATCATTCATGTATATTGCAAAGAGTGCAGAGGAAATTCTGTCAACTGGAATGAGAGGATCTCTGTCACAGCTGCCTGTGAAAGCTGTGCTATAAATGTCACCTACTCCTGGAAGCTTTATTTAGTAAATTCATCTAGCAAAAGTGTACCACCTGGTAAGTATATTTTGATATTTTCATATTTTTGTAAAGAATAAATCATATGATATTTGGTGTAACTCCACTCCACTTATATTCACTTATATTTTCCCTTAATTTCTTCTTTACTCCAGTACATTTTTGCAGCAGTTTGGACATAAGCTTACCTTCTAAACTGGAGGAGGACACACTTTTCTTTCAGCAGTCGGTCACTTCCACTTCTCCATCTATCCTAAATCAGAATGAATCATCCAGTAGCAGTGAAATGAAGATCACACATAACAGCGTTGTCATTTGGCCCAGTTCGGGACAATCAGTCAATCCATCCCTTTTAGACTTGTTGTATGAGACATCAGGATCATCAGGTATGAAGCCGTGCATCCATAAAGTATACATTGTGGTCTTATGTAGGTCTACACATTTAAATTATTCCCCTTATTTCTGTCTTCAGTAATGATTACATGCCAAAACAACATTTACTTTATAGATGGAAATATTAATTATTTTTTTTAAAAAAGCATCCAAAATGTCATATCATAAAACTATATGACATTTAAAGTACAAATTCTGTGTGACTAAATGTGTAACTGTCAATTCATTCCAATGTTAATTAACAAAAATCCAGACAATCCAGACCTCTCAGTGTGAACAAACAAAACCTTTGGTCCATGGTAGCTTAGAGGTTAAGGTGTTGGACTATGACTCAGTTAATATGTTGTCATTGAGAATGGCAATTTATTCTGGAATTGAGGAACCAGGTTCAAACCTCAACACCACCAAGTTGTCCCTGCTCAAGTGCTCAGATGTATAAGAGATAAATGTAAGTCGATCTGGGTAAAGGCGTCTGCGAAAAAACACACTATTTCTAGAATCAAAATGCAAATTCAAAGAAATTAATACATAATAATGGCTCATATAGGCAAACAATTGCAATCCATGTCCTTTACTTAGTCTGTAAACTGGAAATAAATATGAGAACAGAATTTGGGTAAGGGAGCCCCCTGGAGGCGGAATATATATAACTTGAGGAAAGATAATAATAATATCCCTTGATTTATGGTAAAAACTGACTCTGTATTTACATCTTAAAGTGGTGATCTAGTCATTTCTAGATCAAGAGACTCTGTTTGGTAAACCCCTTACCAGTGACCCACTTAAAATGAATATACAGTACATGCACTGCCAGTTGGACGCACCTACTAATTCCATGGTCTTTATTGATTTGTGTTCCTTTATACATTGGGAAACAACATTTAAGGCATTAAAAATATCCAATAATCTCCTTTGAACAGTTGATATTGAGATGTGTCTGCTACTTATGCTCTGTACAGCCTTCATAACGGCTCTAATCTGAGGTGCTGTTTGTTAATTGGAGATTTTTGAGGCTGGTAACTCTAATTGAACTTCTCCTCTGCAGCGGAGGTAAGTTTTGATCTTGCTTTCCTGGGAAGGTCTCCATGAGAACCAGTTTCATCATGGTGCTTTGCATGGTGATTGCAAATGCACTTGACAATACTGTTCTTAAGAATATTGCAGAACAGCTGACCTTTATGTCTTAAAATAACAACTGACTGTTGTGGTTGTTAATTAATTATGCAATTCCATATGAGTTATTTAACAGTTTTGGGAAACTCCAGTATTGTTCTAGAATGTAGAAAATAAATAAAAAACCTTTGACTAGTGTGTTCAAACCTTTGATTGATCTCCACTTTAATGAACATTATGAAATCCAAATCGAGCACATACATGCTACCATTCAGAGACACAATGACAGCAGGACAAGGATAAATAGAACACCCTGAACATAAATAGAAAACATTACTAGAAACAAATCGGTTTATGGTGTGACAAGGGCGTGCATGTTGGTTACTGGAAGTGCGATGCAGCACCTCCATGACACCTTCCTGACACATACTGTAGATATCGAAATAGAAAAAAAATTATATTGAAAATATTGTTAAACAAAACAATAAGTGGACACCAATTTCAGTGAGGAGAACCAGTAGAATCAAATCTTATAACAGCTACACACTCTTTTCTCTTACCCCGACTTAATATATGTATATTTGTCTGTACCTTGAATCTTAAAGAATCAATAAAAATCTGCCATATTTGTGCAACCTCTCAGTTTTCCCTCTTCACTCTAACTAAACTTCACTGTAACTAAATCATATTTCTATCCAAGCAGCTGAAATGGGCTCAGGTGATGTGAATGAGATGGATTTTGACCTGTTTCACCTTCCTGCTGCTACCAAAGACAAAAAACCCCAAGCAAAGGATTTTGCAGCTGAATATCCTGATGAGCACAGATATCTTGGTAGACAGATAACTTCAACAATAACTTTTGCCATAATGTGTATTATAATTCACTGTTTTTTTTATATAATTATTATTATTATTATTATTATTATTATTATTATTATTATTATCATCATTATTATCATTATTATTATTATAAAATTTAAGCTATTAGATCATTAGTTTAACTTTGTATATGGTAATTAACACTTGGGAATGAAAATAAGTTTCACTTATAGTATGATTTGCCAAAAAAAGGTATAGTGTAGGTAGTATGAAAGAAAAATAAGTATTTTTCTATAAGAAGATAAAAGCTGTAAGAGTCATTCTCTCTTCATTTTAGGCTTAGCCTAAAATAAAATAATGAAACTAAAATAAAATAACAAAATCCTCAAACTTTTAACAGAACTGAGAACTCTTTGCTCAAGACACCAGGGAAAAATGCAAAAAAAAATTATATATGAAATTATGTGTTTATGCAATTATGTGAATTTATGGTTACTCCATATTTCTATGTTTTGTTTTAAAAACAACATTGTGTGTGTATATGTGTGTGTGCGTGCACACATGTAACAGTAAGAATCAAACATTATTTGAAATAAAATATAAAATATGTAATATTATAAAAAACTGTGTAAGAGGTTTTCTAAGCAGGATCAGAAATATTTGATAACCGAGCTTGACTTTTATATTGTATTCTCTGCAGATTATGAGGAACTTTATTCTGGAATTGAGGAAGCAGATTCAGGGGTTTCTGTAGGCCGACCGACTGGTACAAATCTGGTTTTGACTTACAAGCAGTAAAAATAACACAACAGAAAAACATGGCAACGTTTTTAACATATTATTTTGTGTCTTTAGGACCCCATGATTTAGATGATGTGATTTCTTATTCAAGCAAATATGACGGTGATAACCTGGTAGGTCCTGGCAGCCCTGGCCATGTGGTGACTGAGAAAACCCTGCTGGATCTTCACAGAGAGCTTATCCAGCCTGCACTCTTTGAGTCTTTCACCTCCACAGGTGATTTGCACAAATGTTTATACTTTTATTTACTATTCTTTATTTGGTAGTTACTTTTATCTAGACATAATTCAAGTCAAATACTAAGTAGTTGATGCTTAAGGGCCTTGTCCAAGGGATAAACAGTGGTCCTGATGGACTTGATTTATGATTTATTTGTCTTGGAAACATTTGGACTTGAGGACACTGTGTATTATGATACAATGAGCAATAAGACATTATTTTCAGTAGGTTATGTTGGTAAAGTAACATTTATAGGAAAAAATATTTTACTTGGAACAATTTATTTGAGATCACATTAAAACATTTGAAGATCTATCAGTATGAGGTTATCCATCCATCCATCCATCCATCCATCCATCTAAGAACCTCTGTAGTCCAACAAAGGACCGTGGAGTTCAATGGTCACCACCATATTTATGACATACTATGGGCATTTAGAAATGCCAGTTAGCCTAATCTGCATGTCTTTGGACTGCGGGAGGAAACCAGAGTACCCAAAGGAAAAGGGGAGAACATGCAAATTCCAAGCACACACACCCAGAGGCAGGAATCAATTCCAAACTCTGGAGATGCAAGGTGACAGTGCTAACCTCTAAGCCACCGTGCCGCCATGACATGTTATGTCCTGACATAATAGTATTGCTCAATTTGAGAAATAACAAAGTAATCAATCTACATAACCACAAAGACCACACTTTCCTATATACTACCTCTACCTATAGAATTAGATTATAAACTAGGTTTCCTAATTAGATTTATTGCCATTTCATGCAGATTAGTGCTAAACTGGAGACTTAAATTAATGTGTGATTTGAATGTTTTAGGAATATCTTTGCCTGTTATCACATTTAAACCTATGATGTTAAAGCCAAAAAGCCTTTACCTGCTGGAGGTCTCTGCAAGTAAGTTCATCTCCACTAACTGTGGAGACATAAACGATCAGATATAAAAATAGAATTGGGAATACCTACAGCTTGTTAGAAAATGCTATAATTTTGAGGAATGTGTCCTCCAGGTTCTGAGCAGGTTCTTCAGGGAAGGACACAATTTTTTTTCTCCACACACCCTGCTCCTGAGGGAATGATGTGCCATGTGCAGCCCAGCTCAGGTTTTGAGCTCTACACACACTTCAGTGTCTTCTGTACATCAGGAAAAGAGGTTTGCAATGATTTTGGATACCACTTACTGTACGTCTTTACCACTTGACATTTGAAATAGTGTGCAGATACTTATGTACAGTAACGTATTTGATAAACACACTTTACAACTACACTGAGTTGGGTAGCAGAATACTGCTGATGCAAAAGTATTGAACCATCTCTCATTCCTTCATATTAAATTAAATTGAATTAAATTAATGAAATAGGAATGTTTTACTCAACAGGCTGCAAGCGCCTAAAATCCCATTTAAAAACTAGGAGTTTATGTAACAACCTCATTTCCCCTCTCATCTGTTCGAACCACTCAGCATCCAGCATAACCAGTATAGTAGCTCAGTAGCTGTTTAAAAAAAAAAAAAATTATAAACATATATAGGGCTCAGGATTGTGCAGTATAAAGTGACATTTTTTCAGCACAAAATAGGCAATATAATGAACTGAATTTTAGTTCATTTTAACCAACTTTCCCAAATACGACGCAGCGAAAAATTTGAAACTGGGTCACAAAGGCAAAGAAAAGCACAAATACATATTCATCTTTCAATGGTTGTTTTTAGTTGTTTCAGTCACCAAAAAATTTGCTCTTTTTGTGAGTTCAAAAATTTTGCAGCTTCATTCCTATATTCTGGTAGTGGTAAAAGTTACCCTTTATAAAAGTAATGATAACTTTTGTTCTACCTCACATATCCAAAAACCCAAATACACAGCTTGGAGTCTGTAGCCTCCCTAATAACACACACCAGAAAGGCTTTTATATAAGCACACATATTTGTTTTTTAATCGTAATTGACCTATACTGATTTGCCATCACAAATCTGTGCCACTTGGGTTTTAAGGGTTATTAATTCATGGACTGCTCATGTGTCATAATCTGTACCTGTTTCGCACTTGTTTATGCCTTAAATTAGTTTTTAAGACTAAATGATTCATAGGTGACTGTGTGGCTTAACAAACAAAAAACATTCCTCTGAAACTGCTGAGGCACAGGAACTCGACTGAATTTGAGAGCCAAAAACTTGCCAAAAATCCTTCTGGAAGCCTGGAGAAATATTCCTCGATGTACATTGAAATGACAAAAAGTTCTGGCTCTTTGGAAATAAAATAAAATATAAAGAAATGGGTGACTGATTTTTTAAACAGTACTGTGTATGTATATCTAAGCTTGTATATCTTTCTGGGTGACTTTGTTAAGTAGCAGCTAACGTTGCCTTCTCATTGTTCCATGGTCCCCAGTTTCATCATGAGCTTGAGTTTCTGTCTGTATGGAGTCACATGTTCTCCTTTTGTATGCATGGGGTTTCCTAGGCTCTCACCTCCCAAAGCATGCTAATAGGAGAAATAGCTTTAAACCTTGTGACTGGGGTTTCCAGGATATGGTCTAAATCCATATAATTTCCATGTAACATCACTGTGTCAGCTCAGTCTGTGTTTTGCTCCTGAATTCTCCTGATTAAAATAATACTTATTAGAGTAAGTTTTCATTACATTAAGTATGTTTGTCTTGAATCTCTAGTACACCAAAAATATTGTTGAGGTCTTACTGTGTATTCTAAGATATAAAATAGATAACACACACACAAACATGAAAAATTTATTTATTTATTGATTAATTGGTACAGAATAATGTCGTTCCCTCTAACTGATGAACAATATCAGTACCGTCACACTCTAAATTATAAATTTCCTCTGGCATTTTATCATTTTTATTAAATGTGCTTATTGTTCTCTCTATAGGATCTCTTGTACGAATACAGCTTTAGTGTGGGGAACTCAAGAGAAAAACTCCTGTATAAGGGCAGAGACTACCAGCACTATTTTTATCTTGCATCTGGAGATCCATATGATGATTACAGAGGTAGATTTGAAGAATTGCGAAAAGTGTTAAACAATTCATGCTCACAGAAGCTGCACTGTTCTTTTGTGACACAAATACACTGCTATCTAACAACCCTTGTATGTGTTGATACTGTATGTCTGATATGTGAGATTAAATAATATTTCACATTGTAATAATGTTAAATTACATGCTTGTTTAATGTTAAATGTTGATTTGCACCCAGTGTCTCAAAAAGTTCCTATATTTGTGTGTAATGCTATATGTAGAGGCATGGTAAGAGTAAAGTTGCATTTTATTTATAGAGATGTTTGCTTTAATTGTGTAAGATGCTCCACTTCTCAATACTGACTTGAATTCTTACTTCCACAGTCACCATCTACATTAAAATTAGTAACAGATTTGGAGCATCTACCAAGCCGTGTCCGGTGAACATCAAAGTTTGGCCAAACTTCAGTCCAGTACAGGAAATGTATGTTTTTCATCTGCCAGTGCATTAAAATACACGGATCAACCACAACATTAATAACCAAAACATAAAGCCCTATATTGTGTGGGTTCTTCTCGTGCCACGGGGCAACATTGGCAATTTGGGGTATCACTCCACAAGCCCTCTGGGGGTACGCTGTGATGTCTGTCAACAGAAACATAGTGGCAGATCATTTGGGTGGTGTTAGTTGCAGGATGGACCTTTAATGGATTAGACTCTTTGTCCGGTGCATTCCATGGATGCTTGGTTGGATTAAGATCTAGGGAATTTGGGGGCTGGATTACCAACATTGAATTCTTTGCCTTCTAAGCCCAACGTGCAGCAGGCTGTGATGCACTGGTGTTCTGATACCTTTCTATTGTGGCCAGCATTTACTTTTTCCTCTCATACAACTTGTGTTACTTTGGCATAGAAATGTAGCACAGAAAGTGCCTTTTCCGCAGAAATAGTTATAGTTTATTTATTAGATTTAAAATAAAATGTCAACTGGTTATATTTAATGTTATTGTTATAAATGTTAAAAAATCTTTACAATTAGTCCTTTTTTGTCCAGCTTTACATATGGTCTGAGTAATCTTACCAACCTACTACAGATGAAGAACACCCAAGACATTATTAATTACATCTTTGTCATGACTGCAACGTTAAACCGCTTGAGTTTGGACCCAGAATCTTTTGTGAAACTACAGACACAAACACGGGCCGCTCTCATTTCAGTAATTTGTCAGCTAAACGCCACAAGCCAGGTATGTCCATTAAAAAAAAGTTTTTCAAGAATTCAATAATCCAAACTGCATTCAATTATAGTTTTGCATTTCACAGGAACTGTTGTTTGATATCCTTCACACTCTTGTAGAGCTTGTGAAAGTTTCCAATCAAGTAAGTATAGTCTTTTCATGTGTGTTTTTTCACATACAAGCATATCAATGTTTAGAACATTTGGGGTATTATACCACTTTACAGGTGATGTTTGACAGTGCAGTACTGGTGACAAAGTACTTTCAAAATCTAACCTCTCTTCATGAGCCCAATTTATTGGATGTGCGGGTGTTTAACGCTTTTATAAGGATCCTCTCGTACATTCTGGAACCTCAGATTCCTTCTTCTAGATTAACACTTGATGTTCTTCACATTACTACAGACTCAGTGTTGGTAAGTCAAAGATTACTGGAACATCCACATGGCTTACATTTACAACATTTGGCAGATGTCTTCACACAAAACACTTTGTAGTTTTTATCAAAATCATATAAGCATAATTCCAGTAGGTAAAGAGTTAGAGACCACCAGTACATACCACCTGTTAGTTAGTATTGAAGCATGTATTTCTTGTATCTCATGGGATGGTGGGGTGACTTATTCCAGGCTAGAGGCTTGACAAGAATGTGGAGCAAACCTGGTTGAGATACTGTAAGTGACTTCATGTACTGTAGGGAGAAGCTGGACTGATTTTTGGGTTGGTAGTCCAGGATCAGTGTTTTAAATCTCACTTGATAGAGGATGAGCAGCAATGTGTTGAGGGTCTTGCAGCTGCATTATATGGTATATATGTAGACCCCCTTAGAGGGACTTGCCTCCTATGATATTATTGCTTTATTATAATGAATGAAGAAACATGTTTTGATGAAAAGGTTTCTGATTTCTGGACATTTTTATTCAGTTGTAGGTACAATTTACTTTTTTAAAGATATTGAAAGTAATAGTATATATCATGCAATTATGATTTTTGTTAAGTTATTAAAAATACATATACAGTATATAGCACAAACATGCAGTCACCAAATGCATAGTATAGATAATTTTTCCATTAAAGAATCCTTTTTTTCTGTACAATCTATAAATATTGATTATAACTGCTTATAATCTCCAGGTTAAAAATGTATCATCTTTATTATTATATCTAATATCTCAATCTTTATTCTTTATTCTAGATGTATTTGTTGTCCAGCAGAGAGCCTCAGTTCAGTGTGAACACCACATTCATAAAACTGACGGCATGGCAGAGTTGTGATTTTCAAATCACAGTAAAAAATGTTGATTTGACCACATTTTATTTTCCTCATTTGCCAATGATGGAACATAAAAGCGGAGATTGTGATGAAAAATCCTGCATAATTACACAAATCATAAGCTATAGGCAGAATCCGTATCACTGGGCTAGGACTCCACAACAGGTACAATTTCAAGTTTAATTTCTAGTGTCGATTACTACAGGTAATGGATAGAATTTATATTCCATACTTTTTCACAATTAGCTAAGTAACATGTGCTTCTTGCGTTTACTGCCAATCACAGGACTTAAACAATAAAAGAGCTGGTGAATATTGTGATTTATAGATGAATAACAGCAGAGACATCATAAGATTTTCTACTTTTAATTTTATTTGCAATGTATCAGTTTTTATCAGTTCAGCAGTATGTAGTATGATGCATTTTCATGTTCATAGGTGAATGGACATGTTGCTGATGTGAAACTTTTCAACTGCAGCACAAGAAGACAAATCATAATGAGGCACTTGTCCACTCCCTTCATCATTGAGTTCCCAAAGAAAGAAGAGACAAATGTACAGTATGCTTTTAGGTTCTTTTATTTCATGGACAATGATAAAATGATAAATTTGTTCTCAATACAGCAAAATTTTTAACACTTCCCATGTTCCAACTTGTATTTAAACTTTCATAAATTGTATTTCACAATATTCTCCCTTCTACATATACTGTATAGTGGAATATACGATATTTGCTCTAGTGTTGCACTAAAGACTATGAGGCTAATGTATGAAACTGGTAATGGATGTCTATCGCATTTTGAATCTTTCCTGTCAATATCTTCCTCATAGTATCTCTAGCCCTTTATTGTCAGGCTGGTAAACAGATATGGTTTAAAACATAGCATTCCTGCTGAAAAATAGAGCTGTTTACTAGCTGAGCTGGTCAAACTGGCAGGCCACAACAATTAGGCAATCTCAAACAATTATGGAGCAATGTAGTCACACAACAAGGAAACTGAAAAATAACTTATACAGTGGGTACGGAAAGTATTCAGACCCCTTTAAATTTTTCACTCTTTGTTATATTGCAGCAATTTGCTAAAATCATTTAAGTTCAGTTTTTTTCCTCATTAATGTACACACAGCACCCCATATTTACAGAAAAACACAGAATTGTTGACATTTTTGCAGATTTATTAAAAAAAAAACTGAAATATCACATGGGCCTAAGTATTCAGACCCTTTGCTCAGTATTTAGTAGAAGTACCCTTTTGATCTGAGGTGTAGAACCATCACAAGGATGATCAGAAGAAATGGACAGCACTTCAGTTAAATATATGAGTGTCACAGCAAAGGGTCTGAATACTTAGGCCCATGTGATATTTCAGTTTTTCTTTTTTAATAACTCTGCAAAGATGTCAACAATTCTGTGTTTTTCTGTCAAAAACCACCTTGGCCTGGAAGTATGTTTTGGAAGCATGTTAAACCATGCTTTCCAGCAGGAATGACATACTGTAATATATAAACCATATGCACTGAACACTTTAATGTTCTAAGGATAGCCATCCAATATCAATCTAATCTTATTATGATTGGACATCTAATAACACTTTGTTTAAGCTTGTTTAAGATTGATATCATTCTGACCTCTTGACCCCACCTACAAAGGTTTATAGGCAAAATTGTAGCAGTAAGATGGAAGTCCATTCTGCTAATCTCTGAAGTAGATTTAGATTGAGCTAGACTTCCAGTGGACATGGAGCCATGGTGGGCAATGTTGCAGCCTTACAGTTTCAGGGTCCCTGGTTCAATACTGACTTCAGGTTGCTGTGTTTGTGGAATTTCTTATTTTCTCCTCATTCTTGTGTTTGCTCTTGGTTCACTTGTGTTTTTCCTGAAAAAAAAAAGAAACATGCCTGTGTGTGGATTGTGTAGGTTTAAATTGTATGGTGTAAATTAGTGTCAATTTTCCTAAGTATGAACAAGTTGAGTATGTGTGTGCTTGGTGCCTGTGATGGACTGTCATGCCATGCAGGCATCCTTTGTTCTCAGTGTTCACGATTCACCATGACCCTGAACAGGATGAATGGGTTACTGATGAACAGACTTCCTGTAATTCTTACCAGCAACCTTGGCATGTACATTAATTTATACAGTGGGGGAAATAAGTATTTGATCCCCTACAGATTTTCTAAGTTTGCCCACTTACAAAGAAATGAAGCGTCTATAATTTTTATCATAGGTTTATGGTAAAGGATTGAGACAGAATATCAACCAAAAATCCAGAAAAAGCACATGA
>JAQMYG010000019.1:13349477-13361869 GCA_030014215.1 Clariallabes teugelsi | reverse complement strand
TACCCGGAGGAAACCCACCAAGCACGGGGAGAACATGCAAACTCCATGCACACAGAGACAGGAATCAAGCCTGGCTGAGAATCAAACCCAGACTCTGGAGGTGCAAGGCTACAGTGCTAACCACTACACCACCGTGCCGCTGAGGATAAAACTATACTATAATATTAATGTATTAGGCTACTGAAATCTTTTCAAAATCAGTGTGTATCCATATTCTTTAAAAGTGAAAACTTACTTGAAGAATCATGAAACATGCGTGTAAGATATAAATTTAAAAGTCTATCTTAATGAAATGAATTATTGATTAAGTCTTATTATTGGAATTACAGTATTGGAATGATGTCTTTCAAATAGAAAGTCAATTGAAAGCTAAACTTAGTTAACTAAAACATGAATTATTTCAACTTAACCTATTTTACTAATTTCTTCAAATAATTTAAATAAATGATATTAATTTCTTATCCATTTTGTTATTTATTAGTTATATTATCATCTGTTCTAAATTTAGGCAACACTGTGGCTTAGTGGTTTGGTTTGTTGCCTTGAACCTCCAGCGCTGATGGCTTGAATCTTCCAGTAGGCTGTTTGGTGTGATTGAGTGCGTGCGTGTTTGTGTGTGTGTGTGTGTGTGTGTGTGTGTGTGTGTTTATTCCATGGGATAGGCTCTAGGCCTCTCAAGACCCCACACAGGAAAAGCAGTTTTGATAAATGAATGACTAAATTTTTTAACTTGATTTATTGTATAATATAAAACTTGTTATCCTCTTTTTTTCCCTTCCTATTGTAGACCAACAAAAATGGCAGCCATTCAGGGTATCAGTATAAAGTCAGAATGCCTTACATCTTCTCTGTAAATGGTATAGTCAAGCAACAGATCTTCCAGATACAATAGTAGTGCTCTTTCTGTTCTTGCTCTGAGTGTAAAGTGTTAATAATAAATCCACAGATGACTGGGATACATTACAGTGCAGGGATAATCTTTCTGAGCTGAACGTTTCATGGAACAGAGTTTCACCAGGGGGGATAAAATGTCAGGTGAGATACAGTAAAATAGAAAGGAAGCATTGTTTAACTGAAATACCATGAATGAAGAAATTAATCCTTCACTTAAGATATTATTGTTGGCTTTACAGGATTTGAAAGCCTGTCATTTGGAGTCCATAGCCTGCAGCAAACCGAGAGAAAGCTTAGTACTGCAGAAACCAACCGACTTGATCTCTTGTATTGAAATTATTGAAGAAAATATTCCTGATGACAATGACAAATCACAGAGTGAACAATTTAAAAACACCGGAGCCAACCTCCAAGCTAGCTCCATTTCAGGTCTGTATGTTCATGGTACACTGAATATGCTCAAGTAAGAGCAGAGGAGGCAGTGTGACTGGGATGGCAGGAGATCAGAGAAGCATTTTAAATGAGTATATTAGTGCATATGTATGGAGAAATCTATTTTTCAAGATGACAAATTTTAAAGAATGGTATATAAGTAGCGTTAAAAAACTTATAAAGATAATGTTTATCATTAAATGTGATACAATAAATATAGAGAGCAAGCATCAGGATTTGGGTAAGGTACAGCACAGGTCATGTGGAGAGTAGCACTGTACAGTCACATAGATGTAAGTTTTATGAAAAAGTAATGAAGTAAAATGATTAACTACTAATAAAAAGTGTTTATTATTTTTATCTGCTTTCAGTAAAGAATGGTGTTTCTAGAAGAAGCAGAACCATGCAAGCTGTATGTTACTATGGGACATGGACTCTGTGGCTGTGTTTGTCCATCACTTGTGTAATCATTGCTGGAATTCTGGGGCTGAAGTAAGTGTTTAAAGCTATACTCCAAGGTTTGTATGTTCAATTAATGCGGGCAAAAAAATTGACATGACAAAATCTGTTTACTGATAACTCGCATATATTGGAAAACATGAGACAGAAGTACAGTAACGTCCAAAAAGCTTGAGCCATCTTCATATTTTGCCTCCAAAGAACCAAACCATATTGTATTTTTAGTGTAATCTTGAGGAATAGCTCTCCAGGATTTCTGAAGGACATTTTTGGCTAAATGGTTGGAACAGACAAAAGGGGAAATGAGGCTACTGCTGAGGTTGTTACAGAAATAACCAGTTTGTGTTGTTTATTTGTTACTTTATTTATTGTATATTTAGGCACTTTGCAGTCTGTCACAATAAAATATTTATTCTCCTTCTCTTTAATTAATCTTTTTCTCATTTGTGTTATCTTGTAATGAAAAGTGTTTTCATTATTTGTAACTGTGTTACAAATAATGAGAACACTTCCAAAAACATGAATTGACAAAAATTGCTTTTAATTAAACAGGTTTGTAACCTTTTAACAGTACAAATAATATGATTCTTATTGTCCAAGGGAATTGCTGTATGCTAAAGATATGGTGCACTGACATTATGATTAAATGTGCTGTGGGGTTCCTTTAACAAAAAAAGGCTATTATAAAACACTTTTCTTTACAGATTCAGCTCTACAAAGTGTCTCCTGTGGATTCACTCAGTATGTTTCTCTCTGCTCTTCTGTGCTTTTGTAGCACACCCAGCAATGGTAAATCTGCCCATCATTTCCATTTCATGCTGCTGTATGACACTAAACCTCTTTTAATGAGTTATATATGAGCTTTTTAGCCATGTAATACTATTTATTCCTTACCCGTTTGGTTTCATTGACAAAACTATTAGGGTCAATTTTTATTGCAGTACAGTTTCAGCAAATATTTTTAAATAGCTGAATATAAATGATATGAATTTGTAAAGGTGACAACAACTTCTTTGGTCTCTGCTTTATAAATAACATTTTTAAACAAATTTTTAAATCAGGTTAATCATATTATTAGGGTTAAAATACTTGTTCACATAATAACTTGATTATTATTTTATTTAATTATTATTATTAATCTGTTAATAAAGTTTGAAATGAACACATTACCTTTGGAAAATTCCTTAAAAAAAATTGCAAATATAAAATTGTTAATTTTGTCCCATATTCTTTTATCTAGTTGTAAGTTGTAACAACATGAAAGAAATAATTAATCATTTTTCTAGCAAGTATTACAGTATCTAACTCTGATTATGCACTGATAATGGAATGGTAATGACATGTTCTTTTGATTTAGATATTTATTGTTGCGATATTTGTAACTGTGCGACATGGAGATCAAGGCTATTTCTGCCAAACCTCAGCTATTGATGAGCCTGTCATAGAGCTGCTAAGAAATAATGGACAAAATGGACAAAATGGAGCCTGCGTAAAGAAACAGTCCTTATATAACTCATATCATCATACTGAGGAGTTCAGTGTGGATTTTGAAAAGGTATTTTTTATTATCAAATATTTATTGTCACCTTAATGACTTATATATATCTTAATGACTTAATGACTTATATATACAAGGGTTTAACAATGAAACTGAAACACTGGTCAATTTAGTGTTGGAGGTTTCATGGCTAAATTTGACCAGCCTGGTGGCCAATCTTCACTGATTGCACATTCCACCAGTAGAATGATGTGTGCAGAGTGTGGTTTAATTAGCAGAGTAATTTAGCACACAACATTATGGGTGACAGAGTTCAAAAGAGAACAAATTGTTGGTGTACGTCTCACTGGCGCATCTGTGACCAAAACAGCAAGTGATGTATCAAGAGCCACAGTATGCAGGGTAATGTTAGCATACCACTATGAAGGACGAACCACACCCGCAGGAGTAACTGTGGACACAAGAGGAAGCTGTCTGAAATGGATGTCCGGGTGCTAACCCAAATTGTATCCAAAAAACATAAAACCACAGCTGCCCAACTCATTTCAGAATTAAATGTGCACCTCAACTCTTCTGTTTCCACCAAAACTGTTCGTCGGGAGCTCCACTGGGTCAATGTACATGGCCGGGCTGCTATAGCCAAACCTATGGTCACTCATGCCAATGCCAAATGTCGGTTTCAATGGTGCCAGCAGCGAAGTTCTTGGGTTGTGGACAATGTGATACATGTATTGTTCTCTGATGAGTCCACCTTCACTGTCTTTCCCACATCCAGGAGAATTACGGTGTGAAGAATGCCTAAAGAAGCGTTGCATGTTGCATGCCCAGAGTGAAGCATGGGGGTGGAGCAGTGATGGTTGGGGCTGCAATTTCATGGCATTTCCTAGACCCAATACTTGTGCTAGATGGGCGCGTCACTGCTAAGGACTACCGAACCATTCTGGAGGACCATGTGCAGCCAGAGGTTCAAAAATTGTGCCGTGTATCAGGATGATAATGCACCAACACACACAGCAAGACTGGTGACAGAGTGGTTTGACGAACATGAAAGTCATCTCCCATGGCCTGCACAGTCACCAGAGTAAGTTTTGGAGGAGCGAGTGAGGAAACGTTTTCCTCCACCAGCATCATGTAGTGATGAACATCTTCTTGTTCTTCTGCAAGAAGAATGGCTCAAAATTCCTCTGGCCACTGTGCAGGACTTTTATCTGTCATTCCCAAGACGAATTGATGCTGTATTGGCTGCAAAAGGAGGCCCTACACCGTACTAATGTGGTCTAAAACCAGGCGTTTCAGTTTCATTGTCCAACCTCTCTCTCTCTCTCTCTCTCTCTCTCTCTCTCTTGCATAATTTTTTAGGTTTTAGACTCCATGTTAAATGGATTTAAATCCTTTCCCCCCCTTTTTCTACCTGTAGTCTTAGTTTTATAAATTATATATGATTGCCAAATTGCTGAATTGCAGCAAACTGTCTTAATAAATTAATAAACAAATAAATAAATTAATTAATTAATAATATTTACCTGTAACAGCATGCTCTGTTTTGTTTTATTCCTTACCAAAATAAATTATACAAGCCTAAAAATTGTTAAATTTGAATTAACTTTTTTTCAGAGAATGTTTTGGAAGTTATATCTTGGTATTCTCGATTTAAAATATGGCAGGCTTGAGACAAAAAATATCTTAAATCATTATTTTTCAAATCTTCCAAATGAGCGAAGTGTGTCTCCTTTTCACAATGTAGTTAATGCGGTGAACCAAGAAATCTGAATATAAAAAGTCATAAGAGGAAATTAAAAATAGGGGAAAATTACAAAAAGTGACTTAAATACAACATGATAGACTAAATATAACATGATATTTTTTGCTGGCATTGACTATACTAAAGAGGACTGTTATTCAGTCAGAGGGTTTTTGATTTCCAGGTGCTGGCTACCCGTCAGAGAGCCAGATACCTGCGTCTTGCACGTCCACCTACTTCTGCTGAGCTACAAACCGTGAGGAGCCAAATTAAAAAGAGGACACATCTACATAAAACAATAAGGTCTCTATCTCAAATTTTTAAAAAGAAACAATGAATTCCGAACTCATGTAGTATTCACTATATCTTGAAAACATGATATCAAGGCTGCAAAATACTCTTCACATAGTATGGGTGGCAGTAGAGGAGTAGATGTATGGGACTGGATACTGATGAATTGTGGTATCTTATTTTGCAACCCTTCCATGTTCCTACAGAGAGATGGTGTTATATCTGTTTGCCTCATCTATAGTTGGCTTTTTGGCTTATGGAAAGTCCTCTAATGATAAATTCCATCTGGATCAGGCAGTCAGAGCTCGCTTTACTGGGTAAACACCACCTATTGTAAAACATATGAATGAATCTACTGAATATACTAAATATATTGATGGTATGAGGTCATTTAACTTCTAATGCTTTGTTGGAAATGCAGGAGTTCTTCAGTCCAGAAGCTTGATGACTGGTGGAACTGGACCACAAACATACTTCTCCATGAGCTTTACCTTAATTCCCATAATTATAGTGGACTGGAAGACAATGTAAGCTTTGAAAATATAGTGTAATTATAAATTAGTGTATAAAATTTCAGATTTTTTAAAAATCAAATAATTATTACATGCATTGTGAATTTGTAATATCTGACATAACAGCGACCCCTGGTGGTAGATTTGGAGGTATAATTTTCTTTTTTAAAAGAAAAAGAAAGAAAAAGAAAAACGAATATTTTAATTAATTATTGAAAGTATTCTATTCATTATAAGTGCAAAATAGTATAATGTACTAAAGATATTGTACAATGAAAGTGCCATTCTAACAGACATTTCAATAGTTGCATTACACTGTGCCAAAATTTTAAAATGGAACAATGCAGCCATAGTTTGGTAATGCTTACACATGGAATAATGTTTAAGGTAATTCATGTGACAACTGATGTTCTGATATTAACAGGTAAAAATTCTCTCTTTAATTGGAGAGCCAGTCATTATGAAGTTGGAAGGAACACCCAATACATTATGTCAGGTAAATCTCTAACACTCTAAAAGTTAAAAGCTTAGTTTGGTGAATAAAATAAATATATACACATTTCCATATTCAGTTCAAACATGAAATTAGTGTAAAAGTAATTTATCTAATTAGACTTATCTGTTGCAATTTGCAGTGATTCAGTAAAAAAATATTCACAGACTGTTTTAAAATATTATTATTGTACTGCTTTATAGACAAATATGAAGAATAAAAAATATTTTTTTAGGTTTATTACAAATTCCTGCCACAAAATGTTCTGACTTTCAGTATTTTTATTGCAAATTTATGTCCTCTTACTATGAATTTCTAAAGTCAAAATTAATTATTGGTCAGCTGGTATTTCAAAGAAAATCTGAAAAATGCTACTTGGATTAAATATTTTACCTGCAGGTTCAAAATCTCTGGCTGACAGATATTGTTTTATCGAGAAAACAATTGACTTATAATTGGATTTCATCTGGAAAAATTTAAGCAGCTCGCAATTTTCTAAACAGAATCCACCTCAGTTACACTGGCACTGAAGAGACTGTCAGTCTGAAAGAAAGGAGTGAAAATAAGATTATGAATCGAGTTAAAGATAAAGTAATAAAATTTTATTAGTTAGCAATAGGGTGTAAAGCTATATCCAGGAAGTTGAGCATTCCATTAAGCACTGTTAGATCAATAGCGAGGAGGTGCATCCCACCACCCAAGCACTAAGACAAGGTCCAACCTAGAAATTCAGACAGTAGTGCTGGCTGCAAGGTTTATTTTTGCAAGAATTCACTTAGTTTTTTTCAATGTTGTGATTAACTGAATAAACTTAAAGATTAATGGTGGTAACATCACACTACCCCATTATTGACCATTTTCTAATAGCAGAATGTGTATTATTTATTTATTTTTTACTTCACAAATAGGTACATTCAAATTATTATACTTTAGTAGTGTTTATTGTTTGTGCTGGAGTAACAAATAGGTAAAACCTTTTTGGCATCTTTATGTTTAAAATAGTTCACCTTTTTTAACTTATTGTTCCAATGTAAAACTGAAGCTTATTTCCAAAACAGACATGTTATATGTGATGGAATACATTTAGTTATCATATCATTCCTTGAATGCTTAGAATATTGTGTCATTATGTTGCTTCTGCACTATACTATACCAGCTGTATATTCAAATGATCCTGAAAATTAAATCAATATTTTTTTATTTGCATAGTGCTCCTAACAGTGGACATTGTCCCAAAGCTGCTTTGCAGAAATATATAATTATTCAATGTATAAATACAGAAAATTATATAAATAGAATTCAATATATACATTTCAACTTTACTAAGGAAAAATTGCATTATTCATTTCATTTCAATTCAATTTTTATTTGTATAGCTCTTGTAGCAATGGTCGCAAAGCAGCTTTACAGAACCAAAAGAAAATTATGGAAATGTGTATGAAATGTGAAAAATGTGTATGAATCAAAATGATCAGAGAACATTAAGGATATCCAAGGAAGAGCCTCCACAGACATCTTTATGGATTCTAAGTGGTACTATGCACAGCAGTTGCACTGATCTTGCACTGTGCATTTTGGGCCTCAGATGCACTGAGTGATTCCCAAGTGATCAGAAGTCCATCCAGAGGTAATCCAGAGAGCAGAAGAGGTCATGATCATTGGTGTCTCAGGAGTTAAATGTGTGGTTCAGAGAGAGAGAGAGAGAGAGAGAGAGATCTAAACAATATGTTTTTAGGACAATGCTTTGAAAAATGTAAAGTTTAAAACAGTAATCTTTTTTCCCCTTTCAGTCTCGAGGACCACATAGTGTTTTCACTGAACCTCACCGATGTGGGAAACTCAGCTGTTATGTGGGAGCAGAATTTAAGATCCCATTAGGAAAAAACAGGTGAAACTTTCCACAGAATAATCCAGAGCTCCTGATCATTTTTTTAAAAGTTATCATTGATAGTTTTAATTGTGTTTTTGTTTGTTTTTTATTGCTTAAATTTAAAAGATTCCTAGTTTTGATTAATAGGAATCTTTTAATTTTAAGCATTTTAACCAAACTGTCCTTTAATTTTCCATTAATTGCTATCATTTACTCTACCCCTTAAAATAAAATAAAAAACAAACAAACATTTTTAAAAAAAATTTTATTTGCAGGTCTGAAGCATCCAGCAAGCTTAAGAAACTGTGGACTTTAGGCTGGACGGGCCATGCTGTAATGCTGCACTTCACTTTATACAGCCCTGTTTATAACCTCTTTACCACGGTCACCATACTTGGAGAAATGTCTTGCACTGGAGGTGTTCTCTCCTCAGTCTTCATTTCCTCTATCAGACTTTATCACTCCGCCTCTGCCCTTGATTACTGCACTACAACTGGAGAGGTGAGAAATCAAGGGCAGTCTTATCGGGCTTAGCTTATCTTACTGCTCATATCACATGATGCCTGGTAGTCAGTACAGTGGCAGAGCTGATAGCAAGACGTTTTTATTTTTAAAGGTTACATTCAGGTGTGTGGTGCATATTAGATATGAAGACATAAAGTGATTTTAAAACTATTGAATGATTGTGGTTGCACTAAACTGAATCAGGAATACACACAATATTTATAGTCAGAGTGTGTTATTCCTCATACGCTGGAATTTTACACACACAAAAAAATCTTAAATAATGATGCATACGTTTGATATGTTTACATTTAATTTTCTGGAATGTCTTTGAAGCAATTAAATATTTGTTAATATGTATCTCTTGAAGTAATCAAGATATATCCATATGTGTTACATAAATACAGATTAACTTTTATTGCTGTTTTAACCACTTCTATGACTTTGTCCCTGCAGCTTTTTCTGCTCCTCCTTACTTTGCTTCAACTCTACTTTAAAATATATGTGATTATTCAGAAAGGACAACGATATTGGACAGACTTGTGGAACTGGATAGAAGTGAATTCTCATACTCTTATACATTTTTTTTCTTCTTTTATCATTAATCACTCTGAGATCTGAATACATAGATTATCTCTGTCTTGCAGGTTGTCATAATCCTGCTCAGCCTCCTGTGCTTCATCTGTTCGGTGCATCACTTTACACTGATAGCGGACACAATGGAACATCTGCAAAGAGGCGATTTCAAGACATTTGTTGACTTAAGTCCTGCTGCCTTTTGGGAACAGGTACTAGCCAAGTAGATAGGTGTGAGTTTAAAGATGTTGCCGCAAAATCTTGCCTATAATCTGACAGAAGCTGCTTTCTTTCCAGCTTTACAGTTTGTCCAAAAACCTGCCATGGCTATTGTAAGCACATATGTAATATTTAGGCCTTTTCAGTTTAACCTCTTTGCATTGTTCTTTTGAGAAAATGAACTCAGAAGGATGAAATCTGTATTTGAATGTGGATCCAGACAACCAGTCTGAGTTGATGTTAAGAGGTGGCCTCAGACCTTGCACTGCTTTTTACTTAAAGAGGTGCAAGGCAACAGTGCTAACCACTAAGCCACCATGCCATCCCCTATCATGAACTTACAGCAAGAAATTATTGTTAGAAAATTATTATAGAAATGATGTAATCACATATTAAAGATTTTTGTGAGCACGTTTCCACCGCCACACCATCACCCTGCATGTTTGATCTGGTCTAAACTTTTCAGTTTTAATGTGATTTGAAATTGGCCAAAGTGAAATTCTGCTTTAACACATATAGTCTCTGGAAAAATGTACATGGAAAAATATCTCCACATATTAAAGGCAGAATTTGCGTTCAAGTAAAATTTGTAAGTTGTATGTGTGTAAGTAAATTTCTAAATAATGGTAAATATTAGTATTTTTTGTGTACAGTATATGCTAGACCCATTAAATAGAATTAAGTGCAATACCAAATGAATTTAGTTTAAGTAAAATAGACATATGTAAATATGTAAACAATGAGTGTACCATGCGGATAAAACGTCTTGTCACTCAAGGCTGTATCTTTGGTCCCTATGGTATGTACCGTTCACCTGGGGAGATAAATGTAGTGTATATTAAAGGTTCATTTAACTACATAATTAGACCCTAAGGACTACTGTGAGCAAACATATTGTTATTATGTATATTGTTTATGCCTTTGGGAATCTCCTTGTACTGTACTATATGTTTGTTACTAATAGCCAGGAAAGTCAGCAATAGGTGGATGTTATATCATAGTTTCTTTAATCGGTTACCGTTCTGTATGTATCTAAGTATTTTTGTTACAGTTCAAAACATATGCAGACATGAATATCAGTAAGAATGAAAACCAGGATGCAAATAGGAAGTAATTACACTGATTTGTGACAGCATCTGTCTTTACTCATAATACATAATTGTTTGATTTAATTTCTTATATCTCCAGATTGTATGATACAAATTGTTTTAAATTAATTAAAAGAAAATCTATTATAATCTATTTATAAATGGCAGGGAAATGTGTAACAAACATTGATTTTTTTTATGGAAAATAACCTTTGTGTTAATTCTTTTTGTCTGTGGCAGCGCATTTGTTTCCTTTACGGGCTCCTTATGTTCATTCTTCTGATTAAAAGTTGTTCCTTGCTACGACTAAATGAAGCGATGACCACAGCATTATCTACAGTGATAGTCCTCTTCTCCAGTCTGCTGTGGCCTCTGGTAAACACACACACACACACACACACACACACACACACACACACACACACACACACACACACACACACACAAACATCAATAAAATAATAAAGTTGTGCAGCTTGCTTGATTTTTTATTTTTATTTTTTTGCTTTTCAATTTCAGATAATTGGCATGATTTTTGTTTTTGCTTTCTCCTCCCTGGGGAACCTGGTCATTTTACCAAAATCAGTTTATTCTGTTATCATACATGGGTTCGGCATCGGAAAACTTGGTGATTTGCATAAAAATCAAGCGTCTTGGATGCTTTGCTGTTACGGAGCCTTCATCTGCATTGTGTCTTTTGCAGTCAAAGCGATGGTACTGTATGTGTAGCAAGTTCACAGAAAGGATCCCTTATGAGTGGCACACAGTAATACACACTGACACTTGAACTGTTGAATTGAATTGTTTCTTTCATTTGCCTTGATGTTTAACAGGTAACACTTTGTGTAGTTTATTCAGTCATGAAAAGTGCAAAATATAAAAGGAAAAAATATCTTCCGACGGTCTCTGATCTCTGCACTTATATCTGGGATGTGACTCTGTCACTCGTTGGCAAAGACAGGCAGAAATGGACTGTTCATACCAACGGAAACGTAAGGGACATTTATGCTTTAAACCTTTCTTTACAGGAGGTGTTTGTGCTTTTAGCTTAGAACTTTACAGAATACATAACGGAGTATTTATAAGACAGTAAATAATTTTGTCTTAAATCCAGATATATGCTTAGTTTCAAGTATTTTATTATTTATTATTATGACTTTATTATTATGGTGATTGAGAATGTAAATCATTACAAACCTGATTGTGTAAAGCATTACCATTTCTATTTTGTTTTTTACAGAATTTTGTCCTGGAAGAGTTTGAGGATCTTGTCGATGAGCTCCTGCTTAAGCTCAATGTCATTTCTAGTAGTGATGAAGACCAGGACAACTATGAGCACCAGATTCCACTCCATTCAGCATATGATTTCTGCTCAGAGGTAGAGATTATAACTACTCAACTATCTCTTTTTACTCCAGCTATTTATCTTTATTCCATGCTGCTTCTACAGTACCTTCTTGAAACTGTTTAGTTAGAAGGTGATGATTAATTTTCCATAACAGAAGCTTATAAGCTTATATATATATTACTCATTTTAATATATTGATATTTCTGGTCACAGTTAATTCACTGTCCTACACAGATTTTAAGACTAATAATAGGCAGACATACTGTTTTCCAACAACAACAACAAAAAAGATAACACGATGACATCTTTTGTAGGGCTGTTGATTTATTTATTATTAGGAATGGAATCTCTATTGTCTGCACTTTTCAATACTCAATAAGATTTATGGAGGGCTTTGTGTTCCTTATTAAGGTTACAAACTGTTTTAAGTGTTACTAATTTTAAGACAAACTTGTGAGGGAATATAT
>JAQMYG010000019.1:13312893-13345601 GCA_030014215.1 Clariallabes teugelsi | reverse complement strand
ATACCCCCCCCCCCCCCCCCCCGAGATCCAGTTTGCAGCAAAGTGATTCACTTTACATTAAATATACTGCAATACAGAACAATTCATTAGTTGCTAACCTTGCTTTTAGTCTTTATCTTTTTTTTTCTGTATACAACCGTCTTTTTTATGGGGTAATCATAATTTTTTCCAGTGATTTCACTATCATATATTATGCAAAACCTATGCTAGGTAAGGCAAGGCAGTTTTGTGTAGCACATTTCATACACAATGGTAATTCAAAGTGCTTTACATAAAAGAGAAGAAAATAATCACAAGGTGAAATAGAAAAAAAGATACATTGTTTAATGTGAATTATATACATTAAAAATTAACTATTAACTCTTCTTTCTATCTGGCATCGATTTCAAGACAGGATTATACAAAATGCACAAGAGACTTTATGTTCACCTTGTATGTGCATGTGCTTATCCTGCTTTTCTCACATGCTTGTTCTCTGATTAAGTCTGTGGACAAACCCAAAGTGTCCTCAGGTCCCCCGAGGTCAGTTGCAAATCAGTCGTCACTGCTGAATAAAGTTGGCAGCAAAGGTAGCATTCTGCCAGCACATTACGAGGACTTTGCTGTTTTTATATTGGATTAGACATTATGTGTGTGTGGATTAAAGAAAAATAACTTTTGAAACTAGTAAGGAACCGAACTCTGTGTTTTTCTAGCTAGTTAATATGCTTATAGGTCCATTGGACAATAAGAGTGGAAGTTAAGTGTCACAGTGATTCTCAGATGTTTCAGTGATGCAAATTATTTAGTTATGCATCATTATAATTTTGGGTCATATTGTAGTAAAAAACAGTTTCATGGTAGTGATCTTGGATGAGGAAAAAAAGAAATTTCTATTGAAAAGGATGTATGTAAAAAAAATACATTTTTTAAAGTGAAGTTTTAGGAGTGTCTAATTCCAATGAATTTGTAATTATTACAAGTGTGATTTTTCTGAAGTATGAAATATCTTATTTCTAATTTATCAGTACCTAATGATATGTACAGTATATTTAATGTTTTTAGAACCTTCTTGAATCTTAAAAAAAAAAAAGCGGTGGGGGGGGGGGGGTTGAATTATTTAATATCCACAATTCAGTAGTGTTTTCCCTTGACATTTGTGGTTTCCAGTCAGTCTTAAGCCGTTAAATCGTTATATCAATAATCCCTAATAGAAGTGTATTGAAGTGTATAGAACAAACATTACAGCATTGAAATTATATGATCATGTGACCAGCCTTACTTAACAGAAGAAAAAAAAAACCTGCTTGACCAGCTAATGTCTTACATGAATTTCAGGAGAAGAACTGAGTAAAGACATTGACACCGACATTGAAGATGATGATGACGACGATGAAGAGGACAGCACTGAGGTCAAAGAGGAAAACGGTGTATTGGTTCTTACTGATGCCAACTATGACATGTTCATAGAGGACAAAGATACGGTGCTGGTGGAGTTCTATGCACCATGGTAATTTCCTGCAGTGAGCGGTTATATTGGGGCTTTATAACGTGCTTCACTGTGCAAACACCTGCTACTTTTTTTCCCCCCCTCTAACAGGTGTGGCCACTGCAAACAGTTTGCACCGGAGTATGAGAAAATCGCTCAGACACTAAAGGAAAACGATCCTCCGATCCCCGTGGCTAAAGTAGACGCCACTGTGGCTAGTGCACTCGCAAGTAAATTTGAAGTGTCTGGATATCCTACTATCAAAATTTTGAAAAAGGGAGAGGCCGTGGACTATGATGGAGAACGAACTGAAAAAGGTGAGTGTGCCAAAGTATGGCAGTGTTAAAAAAATTGAGTCGTGACATGAATTAATGCCTGCAGTAAGAACATTAGTATGTAATGTTATTGTCTCACTTAATACTTATAATTCTAAACACCTTAATCCTTATAATTTGATCATTTAGATTTTTTTGCACAAAATGGCTGCAGTACAAATTTTTCTTTTTCTACGGTTGAGTGCAAATGTTTTGATTGCACAATACCACTACTTTACCAATACTGATACTGAAACCATGAGTATCTACCCAGACCCATCTGATATTCTTTTAGTTAAGCTTTTTTTTTTTTAACTGTTGCACTTTACAGTTAAGCTCTTTCACACAAAAATCACTTGCCTTGTATATAAATATAATAAATTTTAACATTCCTTTTTTTTTTGTTGTTTGTTTAAAAATTAAGAGGGGTATTCGTCATACCAAGACGTTTGTGCAGAACACAGTAATTACTCCCTTTATTTCTCTGTATAATCTCATGCTACACGAACGCACTTATACCAGCGTTACACTATTGCTTGGATACAAAAGTTCTCAGTATGCCAGAGCCGTGATTGGACTGCCTGCATCACATCTGAAATGCTGGCCTCCCGGGAACTCCTTTAATGCCCAAACATGTGGAAATGGCTTGGAGCACTCTCATGACTGTACTGAGGTGTGGCAATAACTTGCAGCCGAGTTCCTGTAATGCTCAAGTAATATTGATGAATGAATATGCATTTTTTTTTTTTTTCGATTTTCAAGGTTCAGGCATTCCATTCGCTGAACATTTACTGCAGTGGGCTTTGGGCCACCTTAACTGGGGGATAGTACAGCCTTCCTTAAAAAAAATCTGTATTGTACTAAAAAAAATCATCACTGTACTGTGCTTGAAGTCTTCTGTAAGAGTCAATCGGTTTAACAGTTTTTACTCAATGAGAGAATTTGTCACAAGTCCCAGTTTGACTTGAACACGCCCTTATATAAATATTTCCAGTTTCAAAAGGACGTTTTTCTTTCCCCAGATTTTTTCCAAATTTTTGCCATGTTTTTTAGATTTGTATTGGCTTGGTGGCCACTTTAATTTGGATCCCTCATGGCTTTTTCTTTGTAGTTTAGAATTCAAATGTGTAAAAAAATAATGTATAATAGTGTATACATCCTGCAAAAAGTCAGTCTAAAGCACAATGATCAGAAGTGGAATACAAAAGAAGATATAAAGTCAATGCAGATGTTTTATACCATTATGAGAGTATTTGTATCCGATTCAGAAAGGAAAATGTAAACTTTTAAACTGGTTAACAAACACTGTTCTAACATTCACCATTTGATCCACCACATTTTTGTCATTTTTTATCATAAAGTAGCGTTTGGGGAAGCGAACAACCTAAATGTCTCGTTTCTGTGTATCATATTAGTTTGTGTACACATTTTTGCACTCATGTAGGTTTTTTTTTAATTTTGTGTCTGAAATCTCAAAGTGCTTTACATGGAAAGTTTTAAAATATGATTCAGCACAGTTGAGAAATCATTCAATAATTAAGTAGTAAATTGTTCAAACTCTTCAAATTAAGAATTGAAAATCCAGGAACTAAACTGACTGTGTTTAATCTGTGTCTCATTATTCCAGCTATTGTCGAGCGGGTTAAAGAAGTTGCACTGCCAGACTGGAAACCTCCTCCAGAGGCCACACTGGTGCTGACGAAGGACAACTTTGATGATGTAGTTAATAATGCAGACATCATTCTGGTGGAGTTTTATGCGCCCTGGTTGGTACTTTACACAATATATATAAGACCATCTGTTGCACTGTTTGTCAATTTCAAGTGTTTAATTAGCACCCTTTTCCCCACCATGAATAAACAGGTGTGGTCACTGTAAAAGACTCGCTCCTGAGTATGAAAAAGCTGCAAAGGAACTCGGCAATCGAACGCCTCCTATTCCACTGGCTAAAGTCGATGCCACTACAGAGACTGACATCGCCTCTCGGTTTGATGTAACGGGATACCCAACACTCAAAATCTTCAGGAAGGGGAAAGTGTTCGACTACAATGGACCAAGGGAGAAATTCGGTATGTCACATTGTTGACTTGTGATACTGTCGCATGCTGTATATGTATTTTATATGGGGTCACAACTTACTGGTGTGAAAAATGGCTTTGTCCAGGTATTGTTGATTACATGAGCGAACAAGCAGGCCCTCCATCCAAGCAGGTGCAGGCTCTGAAACAAATTCAGGAACTGGTGAAGGATGGGGATGATGCTGTGATTGTTGGTGTGTTCTCCAGTGAAGAGGATGCTGCCTATGAGGTCTATCAAGAAGCATGTAAGTATTGACGGGGCTGCACAGCTACCTTTTTTTTTTTTTTTTTTAATACATGACCAGCAGTAGTTAACTAGTCGCCTGTTCCATAGTTGCACCAAAAACTGATTAAGGACATTGCATAGTTTAACAGTTAAATACTAATGAACGACAGATTCAATTAAGTCATCAAGTCGAGGCTACACATCGTCAGCATCAATGATTTTTAGGCTACGCTGTTTATAACACAAATAAAAATCGATGCAACATATGTGCTAAGTAACTGTTTTTGCAATAACAATTCATTCGAATAACTTTGTACCACATTACACTGTTTAAGGACCTTTAATCGCTGTTTCTGAAACTGAGAGCATGGAGCGAGAAAGCCTGTGTTCATCAACAGAGCACTCCTTATGAACGCTCAATGACCAGCATTACTTAAATGGAGGATGCTTTGTCTACTGCAGTGCCTGGGAGGTTTTTTCCCAGGCTGATAATGATCAATTGGTAATTGTGTCTGGAGCAATCTCTCCTAGCTAGTATGGACATGAGTGGGACTGGGTAGTGGAAAAAGCTTATCCCAGTGTACAGTTACTTTAGTAACTAAAACTGGCCTTGTCTTGTCTAAAATATTTCCATACTAACACGTACAGTCATGGAGTGGGGGTTTGCATGGTCAAACCAGTAAATACTCTCAGGGGACAAAAAGAACAACAGATTTCAACGTTTTATTGTTTGGAGATGGACTTGTAATTCTTCACTGATTTAATGATCAACAGTTGCATCTCTGAAATCAGATCTAACATCATTTTTAGTTGGCAAGATGTAAACACACCACCCTGTCGGAGGTTTTGTTTTCGTACAGGTGGTTGCATTTCTTGATTAACTAATCATCTTATTCAATAATTTCATTATCACCTGCCTGCTAATTATTCTCTTAAATATTGTGGTTGCAGAAAAGTTTTCCCCACCTGGTTTCTGTATGTTGGTTTACTTTTTGTATGGGAACAAATGACTAAAATAATTGTTGTTGAGTTTATTAAGGTTATGGTAGTTTATAAGGACTTATGCCCTGATAAATAAAAATGTAGAATTGAAGGAGGATGACCCATTATGCATTTTTCGATCTCCTAATACCCCTATCTCACCTGTGCGGTTTGACTCACGGTGAGATGCGGTGTCGGGCACCGTGAGTTGCCGCGATTGCCCGCCGACGTTCCGCGATGTTCGCCAAGGTCCGCAAACTTCCGTGAGGCCCGCCAAAAAAATTAAACATGTTTAATTTTTCGCGCGAAAAGATGGAAACGTACTCACAACGCCAAAAACTCGCAGTGAATCATAATGAACCGTATTTACGGCCACCGCGCGAAACCGCATAGGTGAGATAGGGGTATTAGTGTCTGCCTCATCCCCCACCCCAATTGCTCTGACTAGTTAATCACAGCAGTGAGAACATTAATTCATTAGTCCATAAAACTATTACATAGTATAAGATTTAACTTTCCAAATTTTTTATGAAGTGCTCAGTTTTTATGAAGTATCAAGTGCTGCCTGTTGTAATTTAAAGTTCCTTTAATAGTACATAGCTATCATTTGTATTCAGTATCAACATATGCATAATGAATAGCATCTGTTTTTCAAACTTTCAAACTTATCAGTAAACTTTATTCACAGAAGTACTTTTTTCTGAGTCTAGATGTACAAATAATAATAAAAAAACATTCCCTGCTTTTGGTAGTTTTCCCTGTTTTGTTTTGACCAAGGCTTAATTAAGACAATTTGATATTTTTCCCCCTTTTATGTCCTTATATGTTGATTCCCTCCCCGGTTTGTTTCACATTTGTGTAGACCCTGAAATTGTGTATTTAAAGGAGAAGTAAAATAAAATGAGTTTTGGGTATGAAAAAACGGATTATCTGAGGGGTAATTACAGCTGGAGCATTAACATACACATTTTGGGGGGAGCTCTGAGATCTCTTTAAATTGATCCAAAGTAGGTAGACAGTAGTTGGGTTATGCAACTCTTAAAGGTTTACCTGACATGCACGCACTGAAGTGGAACTAAGGTTTAAAACAAGGGCAAAATTTTTTTTTTATCAAGATGCAAAGATAAAGGCATACCAGTATATGGAAAGTAAACTGTGTATGTATTTATTATTACATGAAGCAGATTTTCTTGCGTACAGGAAAAAAAAAAAAAAAAAAACACCACAGTTGTTTTGTTAGGCTAAAAATAAGTTCAAAGCACTTGCTGGAAATTAACTTACCATCATTAATTCTGCTACAGCTGCCTTACTTTGTCATTTTGATCAAAACCGACAAAATGTAGTTTCATTATAATCAGAATGGCACTACTCAGGTCCTTGCATTTAATATACTGTTATAATGCTTATACTGTAATGTCTATATGAGAATAGGGACTGGAGTTCGAGTACTTCATGTCACTTGTACTACTATTAAAATTGAAAAGGAAATGCAGTAATCTGATAACTCTCAGTACCAGTAAGCTGTGCAACTCTACAAAAACCTGTCTATGTTGACTGTTAATATTTTGATTGTCACATCTATGTCTGCATTTTATTTAAAATGTATTTATTTTTTTTAAAGTTTTTTTTTATTTCTTACCGGATTGTAGGCAACATTCTTCGAGATGACTACAAATTTCGCCACACGTTTACTAACGAAATTGCCAAGTTCCTGAAGGCCTCACCTGGCCAAGTGGTCATGCTCCAGCCGGAGAAGTTCAGGTCGAAGTACGAACCTTCATCTCAGACCTTAACTATTAAAGTAAGTCCCAGGATATCTTTCAGAATTACAAATGAGGTGGGTGGCGGTAGCGCTTTCGGAATCTTGCGTTTAAAAAAAAAAATTTTTTTATTTTTTTTTCTTCCTCGCGCCCCCCCCCCTACAACTATCTTTAGGATTTACATAATGGTATGCATGAATCATGTATGTATGAATGAATGAATAATCCAGTGAGGGTCACTTGTGCGTTATTGAGAACAATGGCCAGATTAGTTTGAACTGACAGGAAGTCTATGGTAACTTACAAAAGAAATCATAAGTAATACCGTCTGTAAAATAATGCTTGTCTTTAGCTGCCTTTTTAAAAATGATGTACAGTGGAGTTACCTGTCTGATCTATGAAATGCCATGTTTTAAGTTTATTTATTTTAAGTATATATGTTTTTTCCCCACAAAGGATTCCACAACTGCCACAAAAATTCAAGATTTCTTTAAGAAGCACACACTGCCGTTAGTGGGACACAGAAAACAGAGCAATGCTGAGAAGCGTTACTCCAATCGTCCTCTAGTGGTTGTGTATTACGGTGTGGACTTCAGTTTTGATTATAGAGTGGGTAGGTGATGCATTTTCTTTTCTAAAAATTCCAGCCAATATTTTAAGCCCTTGGTCTTAAAACCCCCCAGCCACTGGATGCAGTGCCGGTCCCAAGCCTGGATAAAATGGGAGGGTTGCGTCAGGAAGGGCATTTGGTGTAAAACCTGTGCCAAGTTGTTGTGCGGACCGGATATTCCGCTGTGGCGACCCCTTGCCGGGAGCAGCCGAAGACCAACAACAACGGTCTTAAAACATTTTAGACCCAGTCTTTGGGCATGTGCATCCTAGTGTCCAAGTGTTTGCACACACAACATGCTGTACTGAATCGGATCATTGAGTGTGTACAAAATCCCATTGACTTGACTTGCCAACTCTAAAAATTTTTACTTGTGTTTTGTTGAATCAGCAATTAACTTGCAAAAATGAGCTGTTGGGAATTATTCTACAGCAGTGTTTCTGCTTCCTGTTTCGTCCTTTTTGGGTTTTTTTTCTTCTGCTAGCAAAGTGCCAGCGTTGCATTTTTATGTTGTAATAATTGCCTGACTTTTAGTAATCACTATTATTAAAATGTAGCTTTTTTTTCTGCGCTCAGAAAAAAGAATGAACTCCTCCTGCCTAAAAGCCTGTCTAAGCCCTCCATCATTAGATGCATCTATAGGGATACTGTTTAACTGAGCATCAGGATGTGCTCATTTTTCTTTTTTAAGCAGTGTTTTAATGGTCTTGATTTTTTTTTTGCAAACAGCCACACAGTACTGGAGGGGCAAAGTGTTGGAGGTGGCCAAGGACTTCCCAGAGTATACATTCACCATCGCAGATGAGGAAGACTACGCTGATGAGCTGAAGAGCTTCGGGCTCAGTGAGAGTGGCGAGGAGGTGAACGTCGGCATTCTTGGGGAATCAGGGAAGAAGTATGCAATGGAGCCAGAGGAGTTTGACTCCGACGTGCTTCGGGAATTCGTTCTGGCCTTTAAAAAAGGTGAGTAAGGAGTTGTAGGATGTTGCTAGTCGGTTTTAGCATTGCATGGGTTTTATGTGCTTCTACATAAAACCCATGCAATGCTAGTACAGCACAACAGTACTGTGAAAGTATTTTGTTTTAAAGAGATTTTTGTTCCCATAGATATCAAAGGCAATAAATTAAATTTAGAGGTAGTGCTTTGACAAATGTTAGGGGTGATTTTTGTTAAGTTGTAATTTTAAAATGAAAAAAACTACACAAATCCAACATAAGGTTAGATAAGGTGTTTTTTGTTAAATAAAAATGTAACTACTACACGTCCAGTATTACATTTTAATACAAGCCCTTCACTAGTCCTTATTAGTGACCTATATGTGTCATTTCTCTGTAATAGGCAAACTGAAGCCCATCGTCAAGTCACAACCCACTCCCAAAAACAACAAGGGACCTGTGAAGGTTGTCGTCGGGAAAACCTTTGACGAAATCGTCATGGACACGAAGAAGGACGTGCTGATCGAGTTCTACGCACCATGGTGTGGTCACTGCAAAAATCTAGAGCCTGAGTACCTCGCTCTTGGAAAGAAATACAAAAATGAGAAGAACCTGGTGATCGCCAAAATGGATACCACGGCCAATGACGTGCCTCACGAGGCCTACAAAGTGGAAGGATTTCCTACGATATATTTTGCCCCCAGCAACAAGAAGCAGAATCCCATTCAATTTTCAGGTGGTGAAAGAAATGTGGAGAGTTTAAGCAAATTCTTAGAAGAACATGCAACAAAATTATCACAGAAGAAAGATGAACTCTAAAGGTTTTTAGAGAACTTTCAACCTGACCTGATAAAACGCAGACCAGACCGCAGGTGTCTGATGTGATTTTGCAGTAAGCATAGTTTCTGAAATCAGAAAGTTCTGTTCATTCCAAAGCACTGTTTATTAGATTTTCTTTTCAAAATCTTTTTAAATAAAAAAGGGAAACAAATGGCTGTCCTTCTTTTCAAGGTTGTGCACTTCTATCCATCAAGATGTATCTTAATAGGGTTTAGTTCTGAAACAAGCCTGACTTACTGAATTGAATACTGAATAAAATGAAGTGTTACCAGTCAAGTAGTGTTCATACATGCTACTGCAATTGAGAAGTTTAAATGAAACTTTATTACAAGTTCTCAGTTTCCTGCTCACATGTCCGTAAAACATTACATATTTATTGAGTATCTTATTTTATAATTATTAGTCTGAAACCTTATTCATTCTTTCATCTTCTATAAGGCTTATCCTGTGTACAGGGTCATGGGCGGCCTGGAGCCCATCCCAGGAGACTTGTAAGATTTGCACAAGCCAGGGTATACCCTGGACAAGGTCGCCAGTCCATCACAGGGCTGTGCGCATGTACACAAGCATACCCGTGTATATTATGGGCAATTTGGAAATACCACTTACCCTAATCTACATGTCGAAAAGAAACTGGAGGAAACCACCTAGCATGGGGAGAAGATGTACACAGACATGAGATGGGAATAGAACCTTGATCCTGGGGGTGTAAGGCCACAGTGCTAACCACTGCAGCCGGGGAACATCCCACAAGAGCTGCAGTTTTGGCGTTGCCCCCCTCTCACAGTACTTACAGTTTCAATATCGTTAAAATGGCCAATTTGTTATGGATAGACGACTGAGCCAGAGCAACTCCAAAACTGCAACTCTTATGATGTGTTCCCAGACTGCAGTGGGGTGGATGGACAAAAAGTAATAAAAGGAAGAAGGGTCAGGACCAGGCGGCAGGGTCATGGGTAGCCAAGGCTTACTGACGAACATGGGGAGTGAAGGCTGGCCTGTGTATTACAATAGAGTAGAATGCCAGTGTAGTTCAAATTGATGAAAAGTTTAATGCTGGTTTCAATAAAAAAGTGTCAGAACACACAGTGAATCACTGTTTGTGAGTGGGGTATTAGGCAGGTGGTCATAATGATATGGCTGATCGGTGTGTGTGTGTGGTGTGTGAAATGTATACACAGTATATATATAAACCTCAATGTAATGAATGTACATTGGTAAATAAAATAACACCGACCAAGGGGAAACCCACTTCCGGCAGCAGAATGACGTCGACACCTCGTTGTAGCGCTGCCTGTTACGTCAGGAGAAGGGGCGGAGCCTAACATACCGGATGAACCCAAGTTCAAAGAGTCTAAAGGCTACGAGGCATGTTTATATTGACGCTAAGACCCCAAAAATGAAAAGAATGCGTTTCACATTTCATCAACACGTCAAGAAGACATTACGACTTATAATTTCTGAAGAAGGAAAACCGGTCATTTGATTTGCATAAACATAGCGATAAAAAAGGCTTCGAAGGCGCTTTAGTGCCATACTTTGCTTGACAATCATAAATGAACACAAATAAGGTCATACCAGTCGTGTAAGGGTTGCGTTTATTTATACACACAAACTGTGTTCTTTCAAAAACCCAAGAACAAAGGAGAACTTCTCCACATGTCCCTCATTCTGGGCCTCTCACGCAGAGCAGCGTCTGATTGGACTTTTCTAATGCATGATCTGGCGTATCAGAATGTCTGATATTAAGCATCGTAAATGTGGGACGCTGTGATTGGTCCGTTTGTTTTGGCGCTCGTTGATTCTGCATCGCCCCAAAATGGGCGGGGCTTAGAGAGAGCGGAGAGAAAGCGGGTTTGAATAGTTACAGCAACGGAAATATTTAGATTTATAAAACAGTTTCATTTTATGTCAGAATTAATTCCGTGATTTAAAGTACACTTTGAGGGACCTCGAGAGGCGCGGAGTTTGGAGAGGAAACCGGGCTGAGAGGCGCTTTTCTTGGCTTTGTTTAGCGAGGTTGCCGGTATTGGAGGTGAAGCGACCCCCCTTTCAGTATTCATAGCTTAGTTAGCCGAGTTAGCTTAGCTTAGTTTAGCCGCCTGCTAATTCCCCCCCCCCTGCGGCTTGGTTTCCAGTCTGAACCCTGAATATCTGAGTGTTTCATGTGGACTGGACTTCTGAAGGTAAGACAAACACGCGGAAGCGCCGTGTTGTTACAGCGGTAGTAGCTAAATCAGGTTAGCCAGGTAACCTTAGTGAAGTAGTTACAGGCTAGTCAGCTATTAAAATCATAATCTAAGTCAGAAACCTGTTTGTTCTCTGAAATATGCGTGACAAGTTGTTAATAATCTGGGTTTGAGGTAATTAGCGATTAAACTTGTGACTACACGAGCAGTCAAGAGTCAAGGTTATGAAGGAGCACTTCACAGGAACATCTGAGTTAATGCTGGAGTTTGGCATTAAGGAGGAAGAAACTGACTGAAGAACTGGTTAAAGCTGAAATCCCCCCCCTCCTTTTTTAATTCTTTTTTATTTATTTTTATTTTTTTACATTTCTAGTTCTTCTTTTAAAATGACACCTTATGAGCATACATCTCAATCTTTGATCGTGATGTTTGATTAATACTTAAGTTTCTAATCATTTCAGATCCACTGACATTAATTGCACATAGCTGATTTGCCTGACATTAGTTTTTGCCCTTGACGTTTCCTGGAAATCAAAGTGAACAGCTTATCCCATTATGTTGAAGGATTTGCCATGGGTGATGTGACCCAAAGCTTTTGGGGTAATTTTGTTTCAGCAAACAGCAAACTGGCTCCTAGTTTGCTCCCAATAAAACAGGGAATGCTGTCTGGCAGAAAGCAGGCAATCAAGTATCGTCAGTGGGAACCTCTTTTAAAAATTTTTTATATAGATATAAAGTGCAAATTTCTTTCGAGTTATACAATTAGGGAACATAATAACAATTTAGGGAACTCCAGTGCAGTTACAGTATCTTGATTGTCAAGCACCTAAACACATCTTTATTTATTGTGGGTTTTTATATTCATACACACAATATGTACATACACCAAGAGTCAGCCAGAAATGCATACACACTTCAGGAGTTATATATATGAATAACAGCACACGCTGAAATGGAAAGTCTCTGAATATATGTGGTACTCGTGTATGTAGACCGAATACAAGTACGTTGAACACTTTTGAAGGCATCTAAAGTGGTGATATGCTTTCCTCCTTTTGTGCAGTGATCATTCTGAGCCGATTTTAGTAGACTACTGGTTTCAAATGATCCCAAAGTTGGTGGGGGGAAAAAAACAAAATCCAGTGGTTTTAGATCTTTTATTTCTTTCTTTCTTTTTTTAATGTTTAAGTCGAAACCTTCTTGGGTTAAAAATAAAATAAATAAATAAAACCCCTATAGGGCCAGACTTGCCCACCGTCTTCATTTAATCACCTCACAGGTTATTTGAGACAGTTTTTATTTGCTTTAATAACGTATAATATAGCATGCATATAATAAGAGTGAATAAAAGTGGGTATATATGTTTATATAGTTTTTGATCAAGATAAAGGATTTAAAATGAATGATGCACTGGTGCTCAGGTAAGGAATAAAAAAAAAACAAAAAAAAAACTGATGTGCGCTATTCTGTCATACTGTCAAAATACATGAAACCAGTTAGTTTCAATTATGACTTGTCCTGTAACTGCTATAAACCATACATGTCACGTTCCCTTGAAGTTAAAAAGACAGCGGAAAAATGCAGCTTGATACCGAGAAACTGTAAAATGCAGCAAGAGCCTGCCTTCCTGAAGTTTGAAAATAAAACCTGTAAACAGATTTACATCTGTTACAAAGAGCTGGCACTGGAGACTTTTCTTTGAAACATCTCCTTATAGAAAGTGGCATTTATATATATATATATATATATATATGTATGTATGCTATATGTCTTAAATTCTTAATTCTTTTTTAAAATGCTGTTGTCAATCATGAGATCTACAAGTTCCTGTAGATAAATCGTTACTATAAAAACAGTAATGTATCAGAATGTGAACATTTATATAAACCTGCCATTTGCTTCGACAGTCAGCACTACTTCCAGAGTTGCTGTTGTAGAAAATTAAACAACATCTAGCTGTTTAATTTGAGAAATCAGCAATGCTGTGGTATAAACAACATGCACAAAATTGCAGAGATCAAATTGTTCCCAGCCTTTTGTTCCATTTTTAAGGAATCTTTCGACTGTGCAGACACAATTTTTTTTAATATGCAGTAGTCCTGGTACTGAAATGTATTGTCCTGTTTAGAAGGCAGCATTGGGATGTTTTTAAAGCTGCCTTCTTTTTAGGGGAAAAAAAATTTAATCTTGGGAGAAGTCAGTCCCATAAATCTGTTCACGAATAACAGGTTCTGTTAATGTTGCAGAAAAACATGTCACAACGAAAAAGTTCACTTTAACTTTTAGTTCTAACTTGTCAGTACCAATGCTGCAGAAGTCTGAGTGATGTGATTAAGCTCGATGAACTTGTCCATAAGGTTGTACTTGTGAACTTGCTCTCATTACTTCACACTTAGTCAGCGTCTTTCACGTCTCGTCTGCATATCGGTCAGATATGAACAGCTTGTTATTGCAAAGAGATGTTCTTGGTTACAGTTTTCCCTAAACCCGGTGCTTGTTTCTATAGGGAAACCATGGGCTTGACCGGGAAAAAATCGGAGAAAGGCCCAGTGTGCTGGAGGAAGAGAGTGAAGTCTGAGTACATGCGCTTACGCCAGCTGAAGCGCTTTAGAAGAGCAGACGAAGTGAAGGTAGGATTCCCATAGAATGACTTCAATCAACTGTTATAGCTAGAACATTTTAATTAAAATACATCTGTGGAAATGCATGTTGTGTAGGGATGTTGGAATACATTTAGCTGTTTTTATAATATTGCTTGAATAATAAAAAAAAACATTCCATGGGGTCTAATTTTGTTTCAGGAAGGGGTCCATCCCTAGTTGCTTTTTGTGAATTTATTTATTAAATTGTTTTTAAACAGTAAAGTGGCCAAATAGTGTAGTAAACGTGTCAAACCTTCTAAATAAATTGCCTGAAAAGACTCATCTGGAAACTGTTTAGGTTGTGATTTATGATTTGCAATTCAAGCTGGAATCAAAGTGAACAGTGACGAGGCAGCCCTTCAATACACTTTCTACTTATCAGAAACGTAAAGCAGTATGAGTCATTCTACTTTATATTCAAGGCTCATGTTCAGGGTGATGAGAACATGGGTAATGATGTAAAAGTGCTGAAACTGAGCTTTTTATCCGAACCTACAGAGCATGTTCAACTCCAACAGACAGAAGATTATCGAGCGCACCGACATTCTCAATCAGGAGTGGAAACTGCGGCGGATTCAGCCAGTTCACATCATGACACCCGTGAGCTCGTTACGTGGAACAAGAGAGGTTGGCACTGATCATCTTTTTCAGCAAATGTTTCAAGTGTAACCTTGCGAGATCGCAGTGTTTAAAATTGGATGTGATTCCTGTTTTTTTTTAGTGCACCGTAGATAGTGGCTTTGCGGAATTCTCCAGACAAGTCATTCCCCTTAAAACCCTGAATGCTGTAGCTTCTGTTCCTGTGATGTATTCCTGGTCACCGCTCCAACAAAATTTTATGGTAAAGCACATAATTAGCAAAGAATCTCTATAATGGAAACCATGTGTGGCCTAATCAGGGTTCTTTATTATAGGTTGAAGATGAGACGGTTTTGCACAACATCCCGTATATGGGAGATGAGATCCTGGACCAGGATGGCACTTTTATTGAAGAGCTCATCAAGAATTATGATGGCAAAGTTCACGGTGATAGAGGTCAGAGATCTCTCCCTTGCAATATTTTTCTCATTTCCTTTTTGCCTTTAGGTGTGTAAATGCTTTTACTTTCACTATCAATCACTATTAATCATAGCTGTAATTTATTATTATTATTATTTTTTAAATACGATGCAACTTTGATTTTTTTTTTTTTACACTACATTTCCTCCTTGTTTTCTTTGCTTGATGCAGGCCAGTTCATCCCCAATAATGGCAGCAGACTTTATCCCAGAAAGCCTGAACCCAATTGTCAAAACTGGGAATTCTGTACACAGAGACCTAATAAAATGTTGCTCTGTAGAATGGCATTTTGGGGTAAAGTCTAATTTTTACCATGTACCGCTGTAATTTGGGGATGACTGTAAACTTTACGATGCATATTGAACATATTCCATGCAAATCAACATATTTATATAATCAGTTCAGTCAACACACCTTGTCTAGCTCTAGTCTCTTGTTTAGATAGAAAACATTGGTACTATAATGGCCAGATGTCAGCTGCCAGGATTTCTCCATATTGTAACCCCTCAAATTGTTTATGCCTTTTTCTTTTTTTTCTTTTTTATACAGAATGTGGGTTTATAAACGATGAGATCTTCGTGGAGTTGGTGAATGCTCTCAATCAATATAATGACAATGAAGATGATGACGACGAAGATGACCAACATGATTACAAACTAGACAACTGTGACCCAAAGGACATTGCTGAAGATTCCCACAAGGACCAGCTTCTTAACTCTGAAAGTAGGAGTTGACGATTTTTTGCCTCCCATATGAATTTGTGTTTATAGCTTTCATTTTGTTTTCGCTTTTCAGAACTTTGTCAAATATACTGGTGTATTTCAGTGATGCTGCATGTATGTTACATTTGCTTAAGCTATTTTTACAGTGTTTAAAAGGCATAGTTTTCAGGCTTGACAGTGAGTAAGTCCAGACTTGTACCAATGGCTTCATTTCAGGAAATGTGTGACTCTGTCTGTGAAAACCTAGCTAAAGTAATTTTTTTGATTCTCTGTTTTCTGCATATCATCATTCTGCATATGATTTTAGGTAGAAAACTTTGAATCTCAAAAAAATGACTTGAGCTGGGTTTTCACAGACAGGGTCACATATGGTGCTGATTTTCAACCAAACTAAACACTTAACATGGTAAACACTAAATAAGACTACACCAATAGGTGGTACTGGTTTTTAAAGGCTGTACAATTATTTATACATTTATGACTTGTAATATGATGGATCTAAAAAATTTTTAGAACTTTTCAAAAAAAAAAATTCTATTCCTAAGCAAACCGTATTTAGATGCATACTCATTATACTTAAAGTTTATTACCAGAGAATACAGTGGTAGCGAAGTGCATTCAGTGTCCTGTTTTTGCTGTTTTCACACTCTTGTTGTATGCTCAGAAATGTGTATAATCTGGTGTTACTGCTGTCCTAGGTCAGAGCAATGACTTTCCAAAAAAGTTCCCCTCTGAAAAAATCTTTGATGCCATCTCCTCAATGTTCCCTGATAAAGGATCACCAGAAGAACTCAAAGAAAAGTAAGTCATCAAAGAAAATTACCGCATAGTTTTGTTCACAGAGCATAAATATTTCCCGTTAGTTTAGTTTAAAGTGGTTCAATACGAACGTCTTGAGACATCACTATAATGTAAAATAGCAACTTTACAGTCTTTAATATGAAGTCTGGTAATGAAAGGTGAATGTGGTAATCAGTTTACCTAAAATCTTGCAGCTTGTGGTTTGTGAATGTTTTGTTTCTTTTTTCTGGGCGTATGTGGTGAAGTATGGCCAGTAGTTTTCTTTACAGTGTTTCCCCTAGAAATTGTTTTCAGGCATGGTGGCAAGAGGATGATAGAGATTTTGTGCACATACGTCTTAATTTTTTGTTATTTACGCCTCACACAACAAAAAAACCTTTGGTTGATAAGTTAAAGCATTTAAGTTAAAGGTTATTTAAAACAAGGGGAGAATTAATAAGCTGTTCTTATTGCAGTTTAATCTACTGATCTACTTCACAATCAAAGAAGTTAGAACAATCATTAAGAACAGTAATTCTAAAAACGTTATAAGGTTTATGGAGTTGTTTTAATATTCTTTTAGATTTTTATTCAAGTAAACAGGAAGTCTCATCTCATCACATCAGGCCTCAATACAGTGTCACATCTAGCCAGCTTGTTCAAATATCAAATGCTAATCAATGAATGAGGCTTTTAAACTCACCTTAACATGTCTTTTACAACCGTTAAAAACCTACCATGGGCAATAAGAAAAATGCAGCAAACAAAAACTGCAGTTATTCTCACTGCTATTATAGTCACATAAGAGCAGAAAATACAATTTACTATTACTGTACAACTCGGCCATGGCTCCACCGGACTGATGGAGAGAGACGGAAAAGTTAAATGTAAAGCTCCGCCCACTAAGAACAGTGATTGGTTCATTTAGCCCAAAACAAATCATTATGAACATGGTCTCTCTTACTTTCCCTATTGCTCTGTTTCTGTCTCTCTCTCTCTCTGTCTTGTTCGCTCGCTCGTTCTCAAAACATTGATTTCCAGGATATTATATGATTGGCGGGTATCAGGGAGTTACTGTCAATTCTTCTTTAGTTCTTTAGCTGCAAACTGAACTGTTGAGTTCAACAAAAAAGATGTGCAATCATGCACAACATTGTGCTCAGGTTTTGTTTATCTTACCAGAGCTGTCAGAAGAGAATCAGTTTGAAGCAGTGAGGAGACATGGAGAGAGGCACTTGACGGAGACTTCCAAATGATTTTTTCCCCCATGACTGTATATTGGAATTGATGATAACTTTATGATAAGATAATCATAAAGGCGTGTCGTGTAGCCGGGGTCTCATTGGCGTGATTGCCCACCGTGCCCATATTAGGGGAAACATTGGCTTAACGGATAGCATTCTCAATTTCTTAAAGTCAAGATCAATAGAAACAAAGAAAATTGGTTAAAAACAAACTACTTAAGAGCTTAAATGCACATCAGTGTGTAAGCATGTAAATTCTTAATTTTTAAACTGTTCCCCAAACTGGTTCAGACAGCAATTATTAGTATTTTTTATTTTTTTTGTGTCCAAACTCTTGATACATGAAGTTTAACTCTGTGCAGGTATAAGGAGCTGACCGAGCAGCAACTCCCAGGTACCCTTCCTCCTGAGTGCACGCCCAACATTGACGGCCCAAATGCCAAATCAGTCCAGAGAGAGCAGAGTCTGCACTCCTTCCATACACTCTTCTGTAGACGCTGCTTCAAATACGACTGTTTCCTTCACCGTAAGTCTCAGCTCTCTTTCCACACACACCTACTCAGTGGGTGCGTCTACTAGGACCTTAATATAGTGCACTAATAAGACATATATCCACTAATAAGTGCAGTAATGGCCCAATCGGAGGAAAAATTCTTTATGCAAGAAATCGCAATGAGTAGGGTTGTGTAAACCTTCCTGAATCTGTTCGATAGGTAAATATTTTCCATGTATACACTTTATCCAATTGCTTCTCTTTGTGGAATAAATGTATTCTTTCTGTACATGTTTGCCCCATGTGGGAGGCAACATTCGTTGATCAAGTTACATTCAGATTTAATGCTTTGTGTCTGTAGACGCACATCTGATCAAATCAGCATCCATGTGATCATTTATTTTGATAATTTATTTTATTATTTCAATCCGATTGAATAAATTTGTCCATGTTGTTGTAGCTAATAGGAGAAGGAATAATGTTTGTGCTTCTTCATACAGCATTTCATGCAACTCCAAACACATACAAACGCAAGAACTTAGAGAATATGGTGGACAGCAAGCCATGTGGCAATGATTGCTACATGTACTTAATTCAGGTAAGGCAGTTGTACATCACAACATGGAATGGTTTACCTTTTTGAACCATTTCTTGATAGGTTTTACCTCTTCCTACCCGAAATTTATCAACACTTGTAGTGTTACGCCACATTTGTCACCAAAACATAATCATTACTACAATTTAAACATAAGATAACGATTTCGTTATAACGAAAAACTCTGGGTTTTCAAAAATCACATCACAAATTTTTTATTATTATTAAAAAAAATTTTTACAATTTAAGTTGGAATAAATATGGCAGAACAAAATGGGGCCATAATTTTGAGTATGTCTCCAATTTTATTTATGCACATCCTCGACAAAAACGGAAACGCACATCAGGATAGCATGGTAAAGGAATATGCAGCTGGTGTGGTGGCTGAGCGAGCAAAAACCCCGCTGAAGCGCTCAACAACCAGACGCCGAGGCAGAATTGCCAACAGCAGCAGCAGGCCAAGTACACCAACCGTGAACATGGAAGCTAAAGACACGGATAGCGACCGGGAAGGAGGAACAGACACCAACGACAGCAACGACAAAGACGATGAGGACAAGAAGGATGAGACCACTAGCTCTTCAGGTGGGGGAATATACTGAGTAAACTGGCTTTCTAATACATAATAATGTTTCTTTGAACATTGCGTTAGACTTGTAGCCAGTTTAACTCGGCAATCACAGATTAACATGGCGACTGCTTACATTCTATGCTAATGTGCCAGCTTCTCTAAGCTTGTTTTGTCTTTGCAGCTCATGTAAGTTTTTATATTGGTCTGTGTTTAGAGGCGAATTCCCGTTGCCAGACTCCAGTAAAACTGAAGATCCCAGAACCTCCTGAAAACGTAGACTGGAGTGGAGCAGAGGCGTCCCTTTTCCGCGTACTTATCGGCACTTACTATGACAACTTCTGTGCCATCGCTCGCCTCATCGACTCCAAGACCTGCAGACAGGTGTGTATTTCAGCCGTGTGATATTTTAAAGAATCATTTGCATACAGTACATATTTGGTAAATAATTGTATTTGCCAGGTATACGAATTCAGGGTAAAGGAATCCAGCATCATTGCACGCGCACCTGCTGAAGATGAAGACACACCTCCAAGAAAGAAGAAAAGGAAACACAGGCATGTTTGTTACGAGTTGGTTTTACATTTTGTTCACTTTGGTTCGCCTGTAAAGTAACAGTTTCTATGTCTGTTCCAGGTTGTGGGCCACACACTGTCGAAAAATTCAACTAAAGAAAGGTTTGTTATTGTTTTTCAAGGAGCTGGATTGCAGTTGGTATTTTTCACAGGACTAGCACAAGACTTTATTGACCTTTTTCAAAGGAGAAAAAAAAACAAAAAACAACAACTTTGTTATAAGTGCTGTGTTTCTCCATCCAGTACCAACATCAATCTTCTGTCCAGTATATTAGTAACATATTCAAACAGCAGCCAGCTAAGCTACATGATGTGTAGCTGAGTTGTAAATGCCAAGTATGGTGCAGGTTCCAGTTGGTTGATCAGTAGCAGACTATTTTAGCTAGTTAATTGGTATCAAAAATGTCATAAACTATAATAATGACGGATAAAGTTTTAATTCTGTTTTCTTCACAGATGGCTCGTCCAATCATGTCTACAATTACCAGCCATGTGACCACCCGAGGCAGCCTTGTGACAGCTCCTGCCCGTGTGTCACTGCTCAAAACTTTTGTGAGAAGTTCTGCCAGTGCAGCTCAGAGTGTGAGTATTAACACACGCATGGTTTATCAAGACCTATAAAGCCAAATCTGGTGTTTTATAAAATGTGGTGTCTTTTTGCAACCTTACATTTTTAATGATGTTAAGATTAGACACCTTATAAAACAGCAACACACAGCAATACAAACAAACACATTACAGATGTTTAAAGCAGACTTGTGGTCCCCCCCCCCCCTCCTTTTTTTCTTTTCTTTTAAAAACATTTTTAAATAGAATATTTTAATACATGCTGCAAAACAAACTTTTATTTTTTTGTCATGATGTAGCGTAATGTTAATTCTTAAAATAATTCATCAGTTCGTGGTTGAATCATTGACATTCCCTCTAGATTGCAGACTGCTGCCATGTTGTTTTTTTAAAAACATAAATTGTGTGCAGGCCAGAACCGTTTCCCAGGCTGCCGCTGCAAAGCTCAGTGTAACACAAAGCAGTGTCCGTGTTACCTGGCTGTGCGCGAGTGCGACCCCGACCTCTGTCTCACCTGCGGAGCTGCTGATCACTGGGACAGCAAAAACGTCTCGTGCAAGAACTGCAGCATTCAGAGAGGAGCAAAGAAGGTGCAAAGATGTTGCATGAATAAAACTGAATTTAAATATTTATCATGATCACAGTATGCACATTTTCTCATATTTTATTTATATGTTTGTTTCTGAATATAAACAAAACGACCAAGATTTTATCGTCAAGCAATCGCATTGTTTATGATGGCGATCTCAGCTTTAATCTTGTTTGTGTTCAGCACCTACTGTTGGCACCATCTGACGTGGCAGGATGGGGCATCTTCATCAAAGAGCCGGTTCAGAAAAACGAGTTCATTTCAGAGTACTGTGGAGAGGTGAGCGCTTTTAAAAGCAGACTGTACTTTAAGGTTTAAATGCAAATCCATCAGAATGAGTGACACATAAGAGTGCACTTTTTCATTCTCACTGCAAGTATCAAAGGTAGGTGGAGAAGAGGTAGTTTAATGTTGACTGATGTTTACCTGTATATTTTCAGTAGCTAATTATAGTTGTAGTATTTTAATATATATTATATATAGATTAGTCCATGTTGACTCACAAGCAAATATTAGCTTAGTATAAAATATATTACTCTTAAAATATACTTGTGCAAATTATATGGCTATAGTTGAGCATTTTACATATTAATTAAAACATTTTAAGGCCACTGCTCAGTGGTAAGTGTTTTGCGCGACATGCGTAAGGCCCGGTTAGTGCCCATTCCCCAGCCACCGGATGCAGTGTCTGTCCCAAGTCTGGATAAAATGGGAGGGTTGCGTCAGGAAGGGCTTTCGGCGTAAAAACCTGTGCCACGTTTGTATAGTGAATTATCCAAACTGTATAGTCCCCTGTGGCAACCCCTAGCTGGAAGTAGCCGAATGACCCAACATATTAATTAATTAATTCGGAGCAACAAGAACAGGAGGATCATGGCAGGAATTAGTTTTTTAAGAAGTAGCAGTAACTTTACTGTAAATACTTTGCACATGCCAGCATGTATTTATTGAAAACCTTTTTATTTCTACTTGAGTAAATTTGCAACAACAAACATTCAGCTCTGTTCTTTTATGATATCATTTTTGCAACAATTGTTTCGGTGACTAAATCTCAAATGTAAAGTGTATCTTGGAAATATAGCATATTTAGAAAATTGTTAGTTTTTCAAATAAGTTATCTTTTTAAGTAATCTTTTTGTGATAAACCAAGATTCATGCCGTAGGGTTAATAATTCTTAAGTCTCTGTATTGCGTATTAATCCTGTCGTGTGTTGTGATCATTTAATAAATTTAATTAAACACCAGTTCATATTATGCAGCCGTATGGTAATCTCTTTAACATAGAGTACACTGCATGGCCCAAAAAAAATTGTGATAATTAAATTTGCTGGTTTCACCCAATCTTTCTAGTTCTTAAATGTATTGGGTGGTTCTAAACCCAATTCCAGTCATTTTAACATTTTCTTTTCTTAATGAAGGCCAATAATTTTTTCCTTGTGAAATGTGGCCTCCCCCCCCCCTCACATAGTTTCTGTAGCCTGGATTTGTATAAATGGTGTTTAGCAATGAAATAAAAAAATAATAATACAAACAATGCTATCTTTCTCAACTCACTCTGAACGCATAACTCAGCTGCTCAGTTTGGTTCAGGTGATTTCTGTAATCTGCTGTGTTTGACTTGGCCCTGAGAAACATCTTAATAAACTCCATGTTCAAGAGCTTAATATTTTTGTTCAGTATTTCTCCTTATTTCTGTTTCCTATAGATCATCTCCCAGGATGAGGCCGATCGCAGAGGAAAGGTCTATGACAAATACATGTGTAGTTTCTTGTTCAATCTCAACAACGGTAGGCCAATTCCTCACACCCCTCTCTCACCTTGCAAGATTGTGCCTTTGTGCATCATTTGTTTAACATAACCTTTGGGTCTTTGTGCAGATTTCGTTGTTGATGCGACGAGGAAAGGCAACAAGATCAGGTTTGCCAATCACTCTGTCAACCCCAACTGCTATGCAAAAGGTGAGGCATTATTGTGCTGCCGCTCCAGTCTTTCTAAAATGATAGTAAACGATGGTACAATGATCGTTCTGCATGAGACTCATATTTGAGTAGAGTGTGATTTAAAATGATCTGAATCATATGGTTTCAATTTGATTATTGAACGATTTGTGGAAATTAGTGATATAATTTTTTAAAAGCGAGTGTGTGCTGATGTAGACTTGCAGTTTGCACAATTAAAGGAACAAACTTGGGAAATCAAACATGTCTTGGCTTTTCCTTTAATGGGTAATCGTTAACAGAAGATCTGATCTCGTCTCATTGTTTTTTCTCTCTCCTTTTCTTTTAGTTATGATGGTTAATGGGGATCACCGAATAGGCATTTTTGCCAAGAGAGCCATACAAACCGGGGAGGAGCTTTTCTTTGACTACAGGTACATGGCCAGATGTTTTTTTCTTCTTCTTTTTCTTTCCTTTCTTTTCTTTTCCTCCTTTACACTACATTTAAGATGTATACCAGTCATCTATCATGGACATTTATCCCTTGTCCAGACTGCAGGCAAATCTGATTTGTTTCACAAATGCGATCATTAGGACGACTGTCACACTGTTATTTGTAAGTGATTGATTTGACTCTGTTTAGAATGGCAGCTCAAATACAACACATTGTCAACCCCCCATGTACTGCCAGAGTATTTCAGTTCACCTTCTGTGAAGGGACTGATATTATTCGCTTCAATCTTTATTTCTGTCATCATCTTCGCATTCATTTTTCATCTATTGATCCATCTCCATTCCACATGAGTGGGGTTGGCTTGAAACTTTTGCGTCATGTTGCGAGTGATGTAATGGACAGTTTGAACTCTGCTCTGAGTGGATAAAGTATGAAGACTGATGTTTTTAGAAATCTGGTTTTTAACTGTTCAGACTACATGAAAGCAATATGATTCCAAACTGATTCCTAACTGAATATGGCAAAAATTATGTTTGGATTGGCATTATGAACAAGGCCTTAGAGACACATTCTCAACATATACATTATTTTTGTGTTTTTCTTTCTTTCTCGCTTTTAATTTTTATCTAATAACTATTATTTATTTATTTTTAGATATAGTCAAGCCGACGCTCTCAAATACGTGGGCATCGAACGTGAAATGGAAATTTCATGAATCTGTCTACCTCTGGAACAAATGCCTTACACTCTTCAGGAATTTTCTCTCCACATGCCGTTTCAATACCTTTCAATACTTTTTTTTTTTTTTTATACGACAAGGTGATCTGCCTACTCGGATATTTCTAGTAATTTTTTTTTTTTTACACCTGAGTCTTTTCTGTCTTTTTTTTTTTTTCTTCTTCTTCTTGACCAACAGACTTACTCTGGGAATTCACTTTTTTGACAGTAACTTGAATATTCACTTGTTTACAGCTTCAAGTTTAGTAGAAATCCATCACTGTCTAATAGGCTATTTGTTTTCCAGTGTTCCAATTTTTTATTTTTTATCATATAGTTTTTAAAAAAATTTTTATTGCAAGCAGTTGATGTCTTTCAACCGTTGGACCAAACTGACAGTTCAGCACCAGTTTATTAGGTACTCGATCTGTATATAGGCTGATTCATACTGGAACACAATGCACAAATAATTGAAAAAAGAAACGGCAAATTATTGCATTTGATTAAGATATTTTGCTCTTTATCCTGTAGCTTTTACATTTGATGACAATACTATGCTGAAATTTCTCTCATTCTCTCACGTATTTCAGTTCAAGGCCTTTATTAGCTTCTACTACTTTTCCACTTGGAGAGATACTGTTATAGGAAATAATCAATGTTGCGGGGTATGGGTCACAATGCTGCCTGACGTGACATTACTGTTGCTACCCCGAAGTTAAATATTTTCCCATAGCAGCATGCCACCAAGTGTTTTAATCCTCTAATACCACTTCAGTTTGCTAGTGCATCGCATTTCTTAAATATTTATTTGCACTGCTTTTTACCATTTGCGATCACAAGATCATAACATTTATTATAATATTTATGTTACAGCAGTAATAAAACACAAAGACAGCTAGTCGGACTCCTTCCATAAATGTCACATTATTGTCTCCTTAGAGAAAATGTATAAATTAATTAATTCATTTAATATTAGCGTTGATTTATATAGAGAGCTCAACATCCCTAAAACCAGTTATTACTAGAGAAATTGAAGTGCAGATATGCACAACCTGGAATTTGAATTACAGCTGATACAACTATCAGCGCTCCTGTTATAAAAATGTAACGGACCCGCATTAGATTAGAGAACTCAATAGCACTGTGGTACAAATGTGTTAAACGTCATAAAACCTCTGCCAACCTTCCAATCCTTAACCTGCTCTGTTTTGCTTCTGATTTGGCGTTTTGTCTCAATACGGATTCGCACAACGAGTAGTCAACTACTCCTTCCTCATAAAGACATGCACCTTGACGTATCAGTATAAATCAGCCCTGCCTAATAAACCCCATTCTCAATATGTTCCAAACAGTTTTCAAGTTGAGGCGTTGTTATGAAAACCAAAGTCATTTTCTCTTCTTTTCTTTTCTTTTCTTTTCTTGTCATCACAAGCATCTACAGAGATATCGTGTACATCCTGGAGTGCCAACACATCCAGTTTCTGTAAAATAATTGAAAAAAGTGATTATTTAAAAAAAAAAAAAAAAGTACAAAAACATGGATAGATACAGTATCTAACTTGCGGTGCCTTGAAATTACACTGAATTGTTTAGGTGTTCTGAAATGTTGGTGATTGTGTATTGAGTTTGTTGTATGCATGAACAAAGATTTCCAATGGAGTAGAAATCAGAATCAGGGAACTTTTCGATGTTTGTTTTTGTTCTTTTTGGAACTCTCCACATCTTTGAGCAGCTTTTTGCCAGACCGTCACTGTAGGAATGAAAAGTTCGGACAGTCAGTAAGATCTTCCTGTCTCCTGTCGTTAATTTTTGGGTCATCCAGTATGTAATGGCACAATGTTGGGTGTTTTTGTTATTTTATTTTTTTGTTCTTTGCATTATTATTTGCATCACATATTTAAGAGCACAAGTCAGTTGAGGGCATGCTTAATTATGCCCAAAAATCTTTTTCAAAATGTTTTTATTTTTTATAATGGAAGTATTTGCCTGCTGTAACAGGTTAATGATTTATTATACTGGTAAAATCATGGACGATACACCGATCAGCCATAACATTAAAACCTTGCACCATTATGACCAGTACTGTGCCATCAAAACAGCTCTGACCCCTCAGGGCATGACTTCACAAGACCTCAGAAGGTCTGCTGTAGTATCTGGCACCAGGATGTTTGCAAGGGAAGTTTTGTACCTCTCAAAGTGGGACCTCCAAGGATCCAGACGCATTTGTCCATCACATCCCATGGATGCTCATTTGCTTGCTAAACCCTTTTACGGCAGGCTGTGATGCACTGAGTGTTCAGATGCGTTTCTATCAGAGCCAGCATTAACTCAGCAATTGCTGCTACATTGGCATTTCCTAACCAGACAGGCCAGCCTTTGCTCTTCAAAGGCATAAATGAGACATGGATGCCCATAATCCTGTCACCAGTTTACCATACACTGATAAATCAGTGTTAGCATAAACACCACATAGCTTTATGACTGATCTGTGTACTGATTCAGTTTTTCCTGCAGATCTCAGTAAGAGACACTTCATTAAACTTCATGGCGCTAATAAACATTGTAAGCTTTTTTAAAACTGTCCCTGCCTAGGACGAAGTTTGAGACCTTCTGCATTATATCAAAAATGTTCATCAATAGCTTAACAGTATAATAAATGATTAATGATTATTATGCAGCCCTTATTGTTCAGTGTTAGTGGAAAAGTCTTTTTATTTTATTAAAGATTGTCAGCAGACTGGTGCTAATCCAACTGCGGAACATCAAGGCTCTATTTGTTAATGCGGTTCTGTGTATATAAATTATTTTTTTTAAAGGTACTTTGATATCAAACCACAGATGCAGGAATTTACCTGCTAAAACATGTCCGAACATGTTGGATGACCCATGAAATCCAATCCAGAATACAGACATGAGAAGTTGTGATAAAACCACAGCAATAAGATCAGCCAGAAATCACCTCCATGAGAAGGTCTTTACCGGTCCCTATTTATATTCACAGACTCTGAAAGCAGGGTTTTCTGTAATTTATTTAAAATAAAATAAATAAAAAAAACACTTTGCTGTGATATTGCCAAGTAAAATCCTGACAGTTTTCTCAGTGCGAGTGTTCTAGAGCTCCTCACCAGCATGTTTCTCCTGAGACGTTCAGTCTTTCAGCCCTTTTTTTTCCCCTGAGGGTTTGTGACCACTCTGTTTCTCTCTCTGCCTCTGATTGTACAAGGTGCTGATTTGTAATGTTTACAGATAATATTGTTCAAAGTAATAAAAAAAAAAACTTAAGTATGTGCACATGTATCACATGATTTTATTATGAGCACTCACTCATTTCTGAATTATTTGATGAAAACATGAGATACAGAAGCCCTATTCTTTTTGTGTATTTACTATATGCAGAATTATAATGACTAAAATCAATGTTCAAGTCAAACCAGGACTTTAAATTGTGCAGAATAACAGAACCCAGTTATTGGAGTTAAAAACTGTCTCTATATAATCCTCTACTACACAATGCACTTATTCCAGTGTTTCACTAGTGTTTGGATTTAGGTAGCAAGTTTTCAGACTGCGTGCACACACGGGCACACACACTAGCCTAATTTGTGTTCCCAAATTGCCCATAATCTGGACTGCGGGAGGAAACCGGAGTACCCGGAGGAAACCCACCAAGCACGCAGACAGAGACGGGAATCAAGCCTGACTGGATATCGAACCCGGACCCTGGAGGTGCAAGGCGACAGAAATATTGAGCGACTACAGTCATAATCCATTAGAAACCATTACTGTAATCTGAAAAACTATCAGGACATTGCAAACTGCTGAAAAATTTCCAACAATTAGAAACAATAAGGATACCAATAAGAAAAATAAATAAACTGCATTTAACTTCAGTCTATTATTCTGCATGGAGCTGACTTCATTCTTCTCCATCTGGTGAGAAAATACAAATCTTAGACAGGTGTGAAATACCCTCAGACACCAGCAAGCCTGAATGTGTCTCCCGATAAAGTTTCAATTACTAGAAATTACTGAAACTAGCGTCTTACTGAAAATTTAAAGTTTATTCATGACATTTATAAAACAAAGCACACTATACAAATGAGGGAGCGAATAAAGGCTGCTTACACAACTCTACAAGGGCCGGTTTAACAAATATATTCTTAAAGCGATCGCCAGGTTCTCTCCTTTGTTGCAATAATAACCTTTTTTTTTAAAATCAGTCCAAGGTCATTAATGGTTGTATTATTAAATTAATTATCTATATATATATTTTTCTTTTTAAATGAGAGGCAGAAACATGCAACCCTGCAGCCAGGTCAGGTGTCACTAAGGGCATTGGCGGCTTATTTACAGATCGAAACGGCGATGGAGGTCCTGAGTGGCCGAGCCGAGACTTCAGGAGGACAGCAGTGTCAGACGCCTGCGTTTATTAAAGGGAGCTCCAGTGTCCGGGTTCCATGTGCGCATCCCTTGCGATGGAGGCCGAGAGGCTTCGGGAATGATGTTCGAGTCGGACTTTAGAAGTACGTGTTCAAGCCAGGTAGCTGTAGGTGTCCTTCTCGCCGTCGACGCGCTCCAGGTATTCCTTTTCTATTAAAATATCGATGCATTTCTGCAAGACAGATGCGCTTCACCTCAGTACACAAATCCACAGAATTATTATTATTATTTTTTGGCTTTTAGAGATGATGAGTAAGCGTTTTACCTTGATGACAGGGACACGAGGTTTGAAGCGTGATGATAACTGGTTTAATACTTCTGCGAGGAGCTGCTGGTGCTTCAGTACTTTCCTCATCTTCATGATTCGGACGATAGCAGCCTAAACACAGAGAGAGAGAGAGAGTCCGTCAAGGATGGAGGAAACCCACCAAGCACGGGAAGAACATGCAAACTCCATGCACACAGAGACGGGAATCGAGCCTGGCCGGGAATCGAACCCGGACCCTGGAGGTACAAGGCGACAGTGCTAACCACTACACCACCTAAAACTGATTAAAAAAATGTAATATAAACTATAAAAAATAATTCAAGCACGGTATATCTCACCTACCTTATGGTTTCGTGCACCGCCCTTAATTACGGTTCATCACGATTCACCGCGGGTTTTAGCGTAGTGACTATGTTTCCAATCTTTAGGCAGGCACTCGTGGTGCCTAACACCACGTCTCACCACCAGTCAAACCGCATAGGTATTAGTCGCATAAAATATTTGAATGGTGCAAACGTTATAAAGAAAGCCATACATCCGTGATTCTTGAACCCGGCCGAGGTGGCTGTGAACCCATTTCTGTTGTTCCTGTGAACATTCGACGAGTGGAACGCCTGATCCTTGAAAATCGACGGATAACCCGTCGGCAACTTACGGAAGAGACGCATCTGTCTGTTAAAACTGTACACACGGTCATTCACGCACACCGCGTGCACATTACAGGGACTCAAACGGGAGTTATTTCCCCATACCCCTGACTTTGCTCCAAGCCATTTACAAATGTTTGAGTTGTTAAAGGAATTCCTGGGAGGCCAGCGTTTCAGTCGTGAAGAAAACGTTTACCTCAAGTGTGTTTAAGCACTAGCGAAACGCTGGGATAAGTGCATTAGAAATAAAAGCAGGTTTTACTCTCATAACTTTGATTTGATTTGTTTTGATTTGAACACCACCTATAATTCTGACTAGACTTTTTTTTTTTTTTTTTTTAAGTTGAAACTTCTTTTATTGCCATATAGGTCTATTTTCACATTAACGAACATGGTGTGACATTCCCTACAAGGTTGTTCGTCTATCTGCTGGCTGATAGCGGTAACATGGGATTTTGCTTAGTCTGTGCTACTCTCTCTCTCTCTCTCGCCTCTGATCATCTCCCCATTCTTTCTTCCTGCATTCTTGAACTTTGAGTCTATTGTGTGCAGTTTTCCGGTGTCTCCGTGATGGATTTCTCATTAGCATGACCTTGAGCAAAGTCATTGAGAAAAGAAGCTCTACCTCTTTTGTTATTTCTTCCCCTGCGGACTGCGCTGGCAATGACAGAATATGACATCAGCGCTGCGCATGGCTGCTCATTTCTTATAGGAATGATTTTTAAAAAAAATGATGCATGAGAATTGCCTAAAGCAATATTTTAATCTAGAATGCATTTATTTAAGGGTCGAAATAGGGTTGAATATTAAAACCTAATATTTAAAGTCCTACTGTGCTTGTTTTACCTGCCAGTTCCAGTACTTCAACTTTCATGATCAAATAAATTAAAAACTAGACTGTATTTTAATCCCATACAGTAAATAAAATTCTCTCTGTAGGTACAATTACAGAAGGTCACCCAGTCATGGGTGTTCCTTCTAATTGGCCCATCTGTCAATAAATACCGGTCCTATATATGAACACATTGCACCTTTAATCATCTCCTACAATGCAAAGACATGCTGAAGCCTCCTGCAGTCGGGGACATCGAGAGGCCTCACTTAGTGAGCTCATGCAATTGGAAGAAGTGGATAGCAAAGACATGAAATGTGTCGGCATGTATCATCTCTTCTCACCTGTATCAGGAGCTTCCTGTCTTCTTCGATGTTTTTGTGTGTTGTCTCCTGCTCTTGTTTCTGCTCTGTCTTCATTGGAACATTAATGTTGACCCGGAACTTCTTGCTGTAAACACAGAGAGAAGATACGTTGCTTTTTCGGCCTTGATTTAAGATAGGATTTTATCCGCATGCGAGTAAGGTTAAAAGTCTTGCTCATTTCTTTATAATTTGCTTTGAAAGAGACGGACTTTCTTGTTTTTTTAATGTCGTCTTAAAGAATAGTTCTACAGGCTTCATGAAGGACTTTTTTAGCTCTAGTTTTTGGCGTTAATTTCACTCCAGTCCCTGTACAGTACCTGACCAGTTTATTAATTGTTTTTTATAAAAAAAAATTTCCCCCTAATCCCTCCTAATTTAGTCATGTCCAATTCCTCCCCGTCACTAAGGGGCTCCCACATTAAGGCTACTACTACCACTCAGTCGAAGACTATCACATGTTTCCTCTGAACCACGTGACGCCAGCCGACCGCATCTTTTTAGAAATGATTGCTCACCCACCGTTGGGGGCGGCGTAACACACTCGGAGGACAGCGCTATCCGCTCTCTCCGCTTGCGTGAGCTCCTGATTGGCTGTAGAGCCGTGATTAATGTGGGAGCACTAAGTACCTTTCATCCCTCCCCTCTGAGAGAGCTCGGCCAATCAGCTCTCTCTAGACATCCGGCATCTCCGGATAATAGGGCGGGCACTTTGCCACTTTTTTTTTAAACTTGCCAGTCAAAATCCACATTCCTGGTTAAATAAAGATTATAAAATAGAGCATTGAAAATAAAACAGTACGAAACATGATACAGCTGACAAATTCTTACTCATTAAGGCACTTTCCCATATTGCCTAATTAGATCCAAACCCGGTGCGATCAAAGGGCCTTTGGCATGACGTTTGTCAGAGTTTGGTATGGTGCTTTGCATTATGGGGGAAATCCTAGACCATACTCAAAATTTTGAAACATGCTTTCTGATTAAAAACATTTGTAGCAGGTCATAAGTTACTCAAAAGTTGATTGTAGCCAGTTTGAAGGAGGTTCATACACTTTATAGGTGGTTTGTGCCGCTTTATAATGAATCGACGAGTCCAAAAAATCTCGAATTCCTTGTTCAGTGATGGTGTGAACAACTTTTAGCTGGGACTGCTGTAGTGCTCTCATACAAGTGGTGGAGCAAATCTGCTGAACATCCAACTCTGAGCACTAGATCTAAAAATCAAAGACAGATTCTATTTATTCAGTTGGATTTTTTTGGGCATTGTCATTTTCAAATTGATTCAATAGCACTAACGTTTACTTAGCTTTTAAAGTAATAAGACTAGTAAAGGTGTTTAATAAACAATAAAATAACGTGCAACTTGTGCTGCTGATTGTTCGTCACGTCTCTTACAAAGCAATACACTTTTTTTTCCTGCTAAGCATCTGTTCCACACTCAATATTCTTGTAAATATGGGTATTTGAGGAAGGTGCAAGCAGTTTTAATTTGGGAATGAGGGAAAGCCCCTGTATGGATCACTGCCTATACAGTATGGACCAATTATGTGTGATTGCATTACAAGCAAACTTGTTTAAAGGGTTTAAAAATAAAAAGTCTGATCTTTTCTATGCCTCTGTGGGAGAATCCTCCTGAGTGTTATATAAAATTTCCAATTGCAGAAAACAATTTCACACTTTATTTATATATATATATATGTGTGTGTGTGTGTATGTATATGTGTGTATGTATGTAATAGGGATGCACCGATACCACTTTTTTGGAAAACGAGTACGAGTACGAGTATGAGTACTTGCATTTCAGTACTCGCC
>JAQMYG010000019.1:13300243-13311149 GCA_030014215.1 Clariallabes teugelsi | reverse complement strand
TGGTTTACGAGTGTTTTGGAATACGAGCCCACTTCCGGAACGAATTATGCTCGTAATCCGAGGTTCCACTGTATAAATAAAACTGAATTGAATTGAAGTAATGAAACGCTGGCATAAGTGCATTAGGATAGCAGGGGATTATAAAGAGAAATAAAGGTGGATTTTACTCTTATAACTGTGCTCTCTAAAAGTCCCGGTTTGACTTGATCGACCCTTCTAAAACTAAGGCTGAGAAAAAATGTCTGTCTTATCATGAACTATTATATAAATTATATTATATAAATATGAATCAATATTAATAAAAGTAATGGTAACATGCAGGCATCAGGATCTGCACGCAGACGCAGCCTCTACTGTAGGTCTGATCGGGTTGATTTCTACATATTGTCTCAGACATTTCATACTCATTTCCCTAATTTTCTTTTGATTCTGTAAAGCTGCTTCGCGACAGTGAACATTTTTAAAAGCGCTATATGAATAAAATTGAATTAAACTGAATTAAACCTCGTGTATTCAGGCAGAGCCACAGGTAACCTCTAGTACTTATATAAGTTACACAGTTTTCTGAATTGCACTTTTGGGATTAATAAAGTGTTGGAATGCATTTCCTCGTCACCTCCTTTAGTCTGTATTAATTGATGTAACAAGCAAACTAGCAGGCAATATGCTATTACATTATGCAAGCTAACTACTTTTAGTGCGTCTTACCTCTGAAGGCAAGGCAAATGTACATGACTGCTGGAAGGGCCAGGATCCTGAGCTGAGAACCTGAATGCTAAAATCCACTGAGAGAGAGAGAGAGAGAGAGAGAGAGAGAGAGAGAGAAACAAAAGACCAGGGTGATTTTAAGATGATCAGTCTTAAATAAATACAAAAGGAAATCTGTTCCTACACAAATCTGGGAGGCTGGAAAAGTAGCACGAGTGCCAGGAGGAAGTGCACTTACAGTCCAAAGGCTCAGAGTTGGAGAGGTGCTTTTTGAACTGCTCGTTCAGGTCCTTGCTGACACCGATGTCCTGGAACATGCGCTGCAGTTTGGAGGTGTACTCGAAACCACATGCTTGCTGCAGAGAAAAGATTACCTCAGATCATCATCATGTGTAGATCAACTGCGCTGGTTTCATACATATAAATAAGCATTTTCATACAAATACATCAAAGCAAAATGTTCAAAGATTTATATGGCCATAATACAAACCTTTAGTTTGGAGATCATGCTGGCCTCGGCATCGTCACTGGCACTGTTCTGGTGGACCAGTCTCTTGGCCAGCATCTTGGCATAGAATTTCTGGAAAACATCCTTATCTTCGATGTATTTGAAAACCACCATCTGTAATTTTAAATGATAAACATTAGGACTGTTCTACAAGTAGGGGTGTGCGAGGTGTCGAAAGTATTATACCACAAGGCAATTCTATGGTACACTATATTTTTCATGGCATACAGGCTTCGTTCATGGACCAACGATAAAGGAGACCGTTGACGTTTTTAGACAGTTATGAGGATCCTGCATTTTTATCTTTTTTCCCATTTTTTAGGTTAAACAAGCCAATTATATATATATATGTAACGTCGCTTCGCTTGGCTTTCCACTGACGCAAATAAGTTTTAAACGGCTCCCAGGAGTAGGTTAAACTTAACTGACAATCGGTTCAGCTTGGTCCGATCTCTCGTGCTGAAAATGCTTCGCATGCCATGGCAAATTCCTTGCAAAATTTCAGTTCTTAAGCAGAAAATTCTCACGTATGTAATTCTTAAGTTCGTATGCCGAGGTACCACTGCAAAGGTGTATAACACATCTATTATGTGTGGGGTATTTCAGCTGGAGCATTAACAGACTCTTTGGGGGAGCTCTGAGAACTGTCTTAAGGATCTACATTAAAGATAATTTATTAGATATCAAAAATACATTTGTTTTATTTTATTATTTAAAATTATAATAATTTTTACTTAAAAAACAAACAATGAAAAATAGGAAAAATCTTTTTTGTTGTTGTATTTTTATAACTTTTAAAGTTTTGCAGACAAATTTTAGCATTAAACCAGGCAATTCCAATTTTCTTTTCGTCTAACCAGAAAACAGACTTGTTTTTCAAACATTCATGTTTTAACGCATGTGAAACTCACCACTTGGTTGAGTGTGTCCTCCAGCTCTGCCTCCTCAGGGTTCTTTGAGCTAAATATCAAAACAACAGTAACTTTTACAACATCAGAGCACAAATTTATTCATCAACAGAAAGATATTCTATTCATAGAAGCATATTCATAATAAAGACTATAAGAAATGTTTGAGGAACACCTGGGTAAAAGGGAAAGGTGTAAGCGTAAGAAAGAAAAAGACGGAATTAGTTCCCAGGATTTCAAACTGAAAACTGATATGTGCTTTACGGGCTGTTTTATATAACAAAACGCAGGACAGATGTTATAATGCAGAGGTTCTTAAAATGTTTACAACCAACTGTGAATTCAATTTCAGTACAGATTCATAACGGAAATACAATCTGTCTGTTCAAAACCTTAGACTCATTATTCAACAGCACTAGCACATTAACAGTCCTGATGCTACGTCAGGTAAGTGTTCACCTCTTCTTCAGTAAGGAGTCGCAGTATCTGGCCAGCAGTTCTGGAGATTTGCTGGAGGACTGAGCCATCTTCGTGATGGCGTTATTGTTGATGAATCTCCCACAGGCCTGCAGAAAGGAACGCATTTTGACTTTTCGAACCCCATAAAGGCGAAATAAAACAGGACAACACTGTATACAGAATACCGACCTTATCAAGAGCAGCCACAAACCCCGCGTCGTTATTAAATGCCGACATCACCAACGCGTTGTACTTCTTGTGCACATCCAATATTGTTTGCACGTACATTTTAGGATCCTGCAATAAAACAAAGTATTTATGTAAAGCAATGATGGAAACAAAAGGCAGGATGTTAGTGTTGCTGTGAGGAGGCAGTGATTAACTGTGGCATTTCCAGGAGATGTGATTTACAGTGTAATTTACACAAGCACACACACTCCCACTTTAATCTGTTCCACATGTTGTAGCATTACGACCTAGAACTGAAATTTAGTATCAGTTAACCTCATCTTTAATCTCTAACGTTTGGATTACGCCCTCCTCTGGATTTCCTGGCTGTGATGGATTCTTTCCATTTTAGACAGAATGATGGGATTAATGGCGATCTGTGAGATAGTCAGAGCTTCAGGTATTTTTTTTTATTTTTTTTAATAACCAAACCCTGATTTATATTTTTCCTGAACAACTCCCTGACATGTTTTAACAATGCATTAGCTATTGATGCTTTTGTATGCGTATGGTCTCGAACTGTGGTCCAACTGGTTGCACCAGAATTAATTTAGCCGGTTGTGCAATAACAACTAAATCTTTAATATGTACATGATTTTTCTAATCTGTATTGCTTTCTCACTCCCCACCTCATAATTATGGTTTTTGGTTACGATTTTGTAACACAATACAATATGGGCAAATACTTACAGTATGCAATCTATTGCAATTCTACTTCATCCATCTAAACGGTAATTATTTCGCAGTACAGATGCTGGTGATCCACGACAATTACTTAGCTATTAAGCGATCTATTAAGATGTTATTCTCAGTATATAATCAGAAAGTTATCTACTTTAAGGCCACTGACTTTGATGTAAAATTGTGTCAAAACAGTGATCAAACATCCAGCAACCTATTTTGATGCATCTTGTTTCAAAGCAATATCTGATGAACCATTTTTTAAAAATGTGTGGCCCGTGCCTCATTCAACAGTATCATGCAGAAATCATTCCAAATGTTCTCAAAGAAATCTTGGCTTTATGCTGTCTTACATTGAGAGCTGAGTCCCCGCACTTCTCAATGGCTGCCAGGCCTTGGTTGTGAATGTGCATCTCCAAGAGTTTCTTCAGCTCCCCTAAACCGTCTGTGATGCGCGAGACGAGGTTGTACATTCGGCCCAAATCTGCAGTTCAGGAGATAAAATATTAATTTAAAAAAACTGTTATGGAATGTACGCAAAGTTTAAGGGGAAACCGGACAGGTCCATAAATATTTGGACATCAAATTATCAAAAAAAGTTTACGACTATTAATATTTGGGTATATAAATCGGGTGAATGGTATGGGAATGAAAGTATTTTACATGTTGTCTAAACAACCCAAAGCCTGAGTTTCATCCCTGGTGATGCGTCGCCAGGCCTTTACTGCACATCTAAAACTCCTGTTTGTTCCTTGAGCATTTTGCGTTCAGCAAATGCAAGCAAGTCTTGGCCTTTACACAACATTTAAAAACAAATCGAATATTTTTGGAAGTACTTTGTATGCACCATAAGCATGTGGTTACAATGGAATCGGTTCTGTTGGCAGCCGTACATGCCTACACAGTGAGATAAGGCAGTATTGCTTCTCTTAACGCTCTTTACTTCACCACATTCTTCTCTATCCATCATTTAGGTACATTTCAGTCATTGTCTCATCTGTCTACAGGATTTCGTTCCAGAGACATGCTGTCGTTTTAAGATGTTTTTGGCAAACTGGTTTTCTTGTTTTTTAAACTTATACACGGTCTAGATATTGTGGCATTTACTCTGAACAGTTTGTTCAGTTTGAGACACAATATCACATGGTGCTAAACTGCCAACTGTATATTGGTATAATTTAAGTGGCCCATTCCGCAAAATTCACTTTTTAGTCATATTTAGACATTCAGCTATGTCTCCTGTGTGTGTCTACGAAAATTCTTGCACTGCCCAGGTAAACAAGCCAGTTAGATTTTCCCCCTATTGTGACCTCATATAAGGAGATACTGTACCCTCCCCAACTTGTTGCTCAGCTCTACTTTTCTCTGGTGGTGCGTGGCTCAGGTTGTGGCTCATTCACATAGACACTGGGATACACATTTGGGAGACGAGAGTTTGTTGTGCAAAAAATAGAAAAATAAAAAAATGCATTATATGAGGGGAGTATCAGTTGAGAACAGACACACTTTAGCGAAACCTCTGAGAGCTATGTTAACCTGTTAAACATAGGAGTCTTAAGGCTGGAAGGAGTGAACATCACCACACGACAGACTTTCTCTATTGCATATAGAGTTATGCAACATTAAGAAGAGTCTAAATACAGATACATAGATATGTCGATTATTTATTTATTTATTTATTTATTAAGTTAAAAATAAATAAATAAATAAATAAATAAATAATCGACATATCTATGTATCTGTATTTAGACTCTTCTTAATGTGTAAAAAGAGTTTCATTAAATTTAAGAGACTATGCACCTTCGTTTTTGTCAGCGTCCAGAAGATTTTGGAACTCTGTGTGGAAAATCTCCAGGTGTTTCTCTATGAGAACTTGTTCACACTTGCGAGCCAGCTCGTCTTGTGTGCTCTCATGAAGGTAGACCTGAACCCGCCGCTGCTCCTCCAAGAGCCGCGCTTCCGCCTGTATACACACAAAAATGTTTAAAAAAATAAAATAAATAAATCCAGCTCGGGGTGCTGTTTGTTGACGATGTTACGCTCACACACGTTTGGAATACTGGTTTTATTCATGGGTTTAACATGGACTACAATGTCTGAATAGTGATCGAGTGGTTTACTATTGTTGTATTAGTCTAATAACTTAAATAAAAAAATTAAAAAAACACACACTTTGAGAGAACGTGAACACATTTTCACTGAAAGCCTCAAATTCCAGTAGGGTTGCTGATAACCCACCTTTTTCATGTATTCAGTTACAGGGTTTTGTTGGAGGAACTCTGTGCTTTCCCTTGTGTAGAAGCGTTCCGTGTCAGCCAAGAACTGGCTCTCGAAGTACTCTTTATATACAGATAATGTGGGTCCTTTAGCAAAGGCATCATCCTCATTCAGACCCAGTTCAACTGTGAGAGACAAAGAGAAGTGTAATGCATTATATCGCATTTTGTGTAACTACTGAATGTAGTGCTGGATGGAAAATCCGATTTGTAAATAATCTGAGATTGCAAATATAACTGATCTTTTTAACGAAGGATTTCATAGCCTGAAGCAGGTTACTTAAAATAAAAAAAATACTGTATGGAACGCATATGGCGCTTTTACGCATATGCATAAATTGGCGAATGCATTCCTTCCTAAAATAAACCACTCAAGCTGAAACCCACCATAGGACTGAACAACTCCACTGATCAGCCTGGTGTTAATAGTCTCGCCGTTTCTCTCTCTCTCGATGAGCTTCAACACAGCGTTCGTCACCTTGTGAGAAGAGAGGTGATGGATGGAAAAAAAAAAACAGCACAAACACAAACTGCACTTTAGACATAGCAATATATAAGAACCGACAATGCTTTAAAACCGGTCTAGAAAGACAGCCAACCTGTTTATTTAGAGGTCTGAATAAACACTCCCTCCACGTCACCAAGGCGAGCTGGAAAAGGCAATTTAATGAGAAAATCAGACGTTTCCATGAGAACGGTCTTTTCAATAACCGCATGATTTCAAAACTAGACAAAATGTTCCCACCCACAAACAAGCGACATAATAATAGACATGAAAAAGTGTTTAGTAAAAGAGTAAACAGAAAAGCTGCGTAATGTGCCAACTTGGGCATGACCTGTGCAGTCCCTGACCTGAACACAGGCCGAGCCAGTTAATGCTGTAGTAGATACTTACTGAATAGATTTCATAAATTCCTTTCCGCCCTTCGTCACACTCCCGGCGTACCCAGTGTCTGTTGAGGTAGGCGCAAATCCCATTTAACACTTTACTGGAGAAGCGGTAGTCCTCCCACTGCTGTGTGTAAAACTTGAGAACGCCCTCATCCATCAGATCTTCCCCATCCTGCCACACACACACACACACACACACACACACACCGAGAAAATAAACAAGAACAGGTGGAAGAGGTACTTAGCAAAAAAAATTATGTTCACATATTTACAAACCTTTTCATTTTTTCATTATTTTATTTAGGAAAAATCGTTATAAGCCTCCGATTCACGTCTCAAAACACCACAAGCGCTAATTAGCCGGAAATCATGTGCTCGCAGCCACTCAACCTGTGCAATCAAGTTGAGTTTTGAGACTTTGGAGGCATTTAAGGTGGAAAAACGTTTTATTTTTATAATCCTATAAATTTGTTTAGAAATAATCAATATGTCAGATGACAGGGATACAGTACTGTATGTGCTGCTCAGTTAAATGTTAACTACAATACGCTTAGTGAGAAAACTAATGTTATAAAGAACAGGCTGCATTTAATTAATCATTAAACTTTTTAAAAAATGTTTACAAATTGTAACAAAATCTGGGAAAAATTTTATATCAAAATTGTGAACATCAATTTGAATTGAATTGGCACCTCGGTATCATGATAATATCGTATGGACACAGGAAAGTAACAGGAAAAGCCTGTGGCTTGATCCGTAGAATCAGGACCAGCATTTTACCTTGAGAAGATTTGTTAAATAGCTCTTGAGAAACTCCTTCAGTCTTTTGTAAAGCTCAAGCCCAACAAACTGTGCTCCGCCTGGAGTGGGAGACTTCTTGGAGGGTTTGCTGGGGGGAATGCCTGCACCCCTGGCCTGGTTTGACTGATGGACACTGGTACAGTAATTGTAAACATGTCTGGCGACTGCGTTAAGGAGGTCAAAGAGAAGGCGGATAGAAACCTCATGAAGTGGTATCTTGTACTAAAGCTTTCTAAGCTACAGAATGACTTCCTAATTTGTTCACATCTTCAACAAGTGAATACACTACATTAGAATAGTATACAATACAATGTGGTTCAGTGTTGAAGAGTGGGAGGATATAGAGAGGAGTGGAAGTCATTCCTTCTTCAATGGTTTATGCCACCTACCCGTTCTGAACCAAGCCCTTTTATTGTCTGTGAATATGATATCGAAATGTGTAATCGGATATCAGAACCAGAACACGAAGTAGTGCCTTTTCGAAATCGAACCAAAAGACAGCACAATGATTATATACGGTGGCATTTTGACCAGCTGAAAATTCATCAATTTATAAAACACATTGTTACCACACACACATGACTCCAGATAATAAGAATAAAATGACAAACATCCCCCACAAAATGATAAATTAATTAAAAAAATACAAGCAATGAGGTTTAGTCCTTTAACAGACTCCTCCTGCTCATGCATCTGTCTGCCGGGTACGAGAGCACACAAGCATGCGATAGTACAGCAGGGCTTCGTTCAATAAGGAGAGCGCTTAAAATCATATAACATTTCATTAATCCATTCACCTGTCATTGAACGCAGCACCGCTGGGCCATCACGTGCGTTCTTCTGCTCTCGTGCGCCATCCATAGTGAATGTCACTCAATTTAAGATTTAATTTGGCAGTTTTTCATGCACCCTTTTTTTTCTAAACTCATCCAGTACCTTGCTAATTAACGCGTGTGACGTACAGTGGCTAGGACTTTTTCCTCAGATCGGATGTCATAGATACAGAGCGGACCAGTTAAAGTTCTCAGGTACAGACATCATTATCAGATGATACATATCTTTGTCTGTCACATTTTAATCAACCTGCACTAGAGTTCTTTGGAACAGGACCGAGACCCACCTTTTTTAAGATAGCTTGCTTGGTGCACACCAAAGTTTGGAAGGCTGCGTTCACATTTGTTCAAGAATGCGTATCCCATCTACTAACCAATTCAGTATCGTATGTCTGGTTTTGTGACAATCAATACTTCATCTCTAACGGCTAAAATGAATCGACTCCAAGTCTGGAGATATACATGTTTACAATGGAATATACATCTAAAGTCAAATGAGGCATAAAAATTAAATGGATTAAAATGTCTGAGGGTGTGCCCCAGATACTGTCAATTTGAGGAATTGAGTTCCTTAAATACACACAATGACAACAGTATTCAGAGGCACACCCTGACGGTGACGAGTGCATCATCAACTGCATCACAGTGTATAATTTGGTATGTGTAATATAATGACAATTCATGACACAAAGCGTATTCGTTTCATTGAAACTCCGCGTAGGATACGTGTAGAGCTCCATGTAGCGCGACTTGGCCATGCTCTGTCGCGTATACACCTGTTGAATCCCTGCCCGCAGGTCATCCCAGATCTGGTCCAGCCCAATCTGTTTCAGCCCGTGTGGATTCCTGTTGGACGACATTGTCTCGTCACTGGCCTGCTTAGCTTTGCTCCTTCCACACAGAATATGTCAGAGTTTCACAAACGCTCCATCGTGGGCAGCTCAGATTCGCATCCCAAGTTTAACAGCTTCGCCAAGTGACCTTCAGAGAAAGAAACACACAAAGGTTAAAACCCTGTCTATTGCTTTATAATAAATGTATGGGTATTTATGCGAATAAAAAATAAACAGCCATGATACTTTGGCCAATAAATAATAGAAATATATCCACCAGCACTATTCAACAGGCATTAACATTACTCAATCGCTGTTCCACTCGGTACACAAGTTCTACGTCTCGGCAAATTTACTCCATTTATTATTTTGGCGTATTGCTACATCCGTCTGAAAATACATTCACATATACAATTTCAGCAATGTCACTGTCACCATGCGTCCTGCGTTGCCACAGCATGAACCTCCACGTTTAGTCTTCCGGGTAAATAAAAGCTGCTGATGCGCAGTGATGGTGATGAGAAAAGCCTTACACTATTAATAGCTTCATCTAGACTTCTCATGTTTACAGACAGCTGACAGATGTTGCAATAAATTCACGTTAGTCATCACGCTAAAACGTTTATATAGAAAAAAAGGGAACTAGAAACACAACGGCTTCAATCCACATAAAGTACCTTAAATATTTTACCAGGGCCGTATAAGAGTGGCACTGACAAGACCAGGACTACCTAATGGTAACGTGATCAAGGACAAGTCAGGATCAAGTCCAAATGAATCATTAATCATTAATATTGTGATTAAAATTTGTTTTTGAAGATATTTCAGTTTCATATATTCCAGACCACGTTGTAGTTTCTCAAACCAATTCGAACAAATCAATTTGTACAATCATAACCGTTTTATCCCAAACAACTACAGTACAAGCTCTTCATGGAGACTAAAAGAATATTTCGTGAGGCCAATGCCCGAGATCATGTATGGTTAACGTGGTACTGAGTCCAAGACAAGCCCATATTTAAATTTCCTCATTCTAAACAAGATACTGAGGGCATTATAACAATTTCCTCTCGTAAAAACTGTCCTATTGTTGCCATTTTTTCTGCCAGCAAGTTTCTTATTATTTGCAAATCATTAATTTTCCACACACACTCATTTGTTTTCAGTACCTGTTTTATCATATTAAAGGGTCACATTAGATTTAGAAGCTCTTCCAGAAACACACACCCTGAATAAGATGGCACTTCATAGGTGCACAGTATGGACAAAAACACAGTCACACCTAAGGGTAATTTATCTTAACTAATTAACATATATGAATTTTTTTTGTGTGTGTGTGTGAGGCAGGAGAAAAATCGAGAACCTGAAGTAAACATATATCAGCCCTGGGAGCCTGGAACTATGGGATGTTAATGTTAATTAATGAATTTAAATCATTTATAATGATAAAAGTTACTTATTGAAATATTTATGTATTGTATGAGATTTCCAAATTTTTAACACCATTTGCTATTTTGTGTACTATGAATATACACTATTTTTCAATAACAGCACACTCCAAAGTATTAAATTCATCATACAACACAGCACTTTTTAAAAAAAAGCAATTTATAATTCAAATTTAATGCCATGAAATACTTATAGTTTATATGTTATCACACTTGACATACTGTACCAGCTATCAACAGCCAATAGCCTCTCTTTTGAAGTTGACAAGTTAAATGTTTTCAGCTTTTTACAGAGAAAATTATACAGTTCTCTGTCCTCAAAACTATCCCAT
>JAQMYG010000019.1:13268119-13283809 GCA_030014215.1 Clariallabes teugelsi | reverse complement strand
AAATTATACTGACTGTCATTTGCATTTACTAATTATGAAAATCAGAGAAAGATATCATTTGCGTAATAATTTGGAACATGGTGTATAAATAATTGCTGGTAGTAATTCTGCCTCTGCCACCCCATCCTTTACCTCCATCCAGGTGCCAGGGGTTGGTGGTGGCTGATATTGGTGAGACGGTGTGAGGTGATGAGCCACAGTTGGACTCAACCAGTTTGCCCTGGTGTGACACTGGCAGAGAGAGGCGTGAGCGAAGAGCTGCTTTGAGAGGAGCGATGCTGTTAAACTGCACTCGGGATAAGCAGCCTACAAAGCCAGGAGTGTTATACTTCTCTATCAGCACTGGGTCAATAGGACCAGTTTCTGTACAAAGAAAAGAGAGAAATTAGAAATGCACTTGTTATACACAACCCAAGGTGGAAAGGTTCTGTATGTTTATTCCTAATCAGCATTTTATTGCTGGATGTACTAAGATGAGTGCATGAAGTCACCTGAAGTAAAGATGAAAGAATTAAAGAGAGCAAATAAAAGGTTCTCTTTAAACCTCTAATACACTCCATTGTGTATGTTCTCTATACACACTAGATTTAATGATTTAGCAGTAATGAAACTGACCTACATGCCCTTTGTCTATCCACGAATGAAGGACAATGAACTCTATTATTTAGACGCATTTAAATAATCATAATCATTGGAATGGTAATTGCAGTTAAATAAAAGTGAGAGAAATGAAGAGGGGAACTCTGGGATTGGGGGCAAGAGTGGATAACTTTCTATTTATTTTATTTCATTTCATGTATTTTTTTTTACAAAGGGGTAAAAAGTATGATTTCTGCAATAAATATTTTGGTTGAAAAAAATATATTTTTCAAGTTGTGTGAGAATCATGATCTCATGGAGAAAAATCGTGATTCACATTTGAGTGAGAATCGGGCATCCCTATTTAGAGGATGATTTTCAAAATAACTTTTTGCTAATTAAGCAGACAGAGTGATTCAAACATTCTGAGATTCTGTAAAATGGCATAAAAAAGTGTAAAATTTTCCGTATGTATAGAGACTTTTGGTACACCCTGTGATACATTGCTGTTTATATTGCAATACATTACATATGGACCTATTGTATGTCACTAATATCCTGCCATAATACATAAATAATAATTCAAAAACAACTAATGATTATTTAAGGAGAAGATGGATAATGGTTGCTATGGTGAAATGTTATTTGAGTATTTGAGTAGTTCAGGCTCAATCCCCTTGAAGCTAAAGTGTGTGCATGGAGTTTGCATGTTCTCCCCATGCTTGGTGGGTTTCCTCCAAAGATTCCTACGGTAATCTGTAAATTATTTTCATTAGAATTATTTTGCTTTAAAATGTAATGAAATTTGGTTAATAATGTAACCTGACATGGACTCTCTGGCCACTTTAAAAGGTACACCTGTTTATTTATCTAGTATCCAATCATCCAATCATGAGGCAGCAGCACAATGCTAGAATCATGCGGATACAACAAGTTGAGCGTTTTAGTTAATGTCCATCTTAATGGGGAAAATTTTAATGACCATGGCATCGTGGCTGGTGCCGGATGGGCCGTTTTTATTTCTCTCCGATCATTAATTGTCCAGTTTCAGTGAGCTGGTGCCCACAGTAGCCTCCTGTTCTTGGCTGGCGGGACTGGAATGCAACGTTGTCTTCTGCTGTTGTAGCCAATTTGCTTTAAAGTTTAATATGTTGGCATTCTGAGAATATTTTTTCTCTGCTCATCACAGTTGGGAAGACAGTTGCGTTATTCGAGTTACCATATTGTGGTTACTGGAGTTCCTTCCTGCCAACATGGACTAGTTCGGCCATGTATTTTGATAACCTCCCTTATCAACAAGACATTTCTACTTGCTTTTCAACTGCTGATCATTTCATGTTTCATCTTTCTACACCATTTTTTTCACCCATTTTCCCACTCATTTGGTCTTGGCCAGTTATCACACACCAGCATGCTCTCTCTATCACAGGACAGCTACCAACCAGGGAGGGGGAAGACTCTCATACTTATAAAGCCACACGACTGCTACACTACACATTAAAGGGAGGGTAACACACTCAGAAGGAGATGCTATAGTATATTGTACTTGTTGTATGTAGTTTTCAGTCAGACTGGATTAAACCGACTGTTATTCCTTTGTGAACATAGCTTCATAATCTCTATTGTGAAAACGCTTACCATAGACCTTTCCTAGGAAGAGGGTTTTGGCCAGGGTGAACTGAGTGTCAGATGCTTCAGGCAGGGAGTAGCTGACTGAGGGATAATGATCCAACTAAAGGAAGAATAAAAAATGAGAAAATGCATCACAGAATGTATGGCATCTCTATACTATAAGGGCCATATAATAAAAATAATTAACAATAAAATGGTGTGATCCCAGAAATTGATTATTTTTATACAACAGCATGTTTTAAGGCGTTTAAGTCTTCTCATAACTCAATATAGAATAACAAATCCACATAATCCCCAGATACTGTAACACTTGCTATACTTGTAATACAACAGAAATTCATCTGTAATAAAGTGCTAATACTGAGTGTTAGATAATTAGTATTGAGTTAATATACAGTAGAGTACACAGTTGGTCAGCCATGACCAACTCTGGTTTAAATTCATGCCGGTGTGAAAATATCTTCAACATTTTGCTGCTTATGGCTCTTCCTACTGGAGGAACACCAAACTTACACTCTGATCAAACTTCTTTATCATAGTAATTACACAGGCACTGCATATTAATAGAAGGACAGGGGATAGAACAAAAAATATATGGTTATAATATGGGCATGTTTGTAGTCTTTTTACACAGTCCCTCCATTTCCAGAGACCCGACAGGACAAACTTTATTAATTATAATTTATTAATTATAAATATTAGAATATTTTTAAACATGTGGATGCAAAAAACTAACAGAAGTCTCGAGCCCATGGACACCAAGTGTTGAGCTTCCTCCCTTTTACAGTAGATGCTTTGCCCCTTCAGGATGTTGGTGGGTCTTTCTGCCTTTAGTTTTGAAGTTTTGAAGTTTTGAAGAATATAATTATTCTTCCATAACTCAGCAAAGTTAGGACCATAATCTGTTAACGACTAACAGCAGGAATAACAGAAGGGGCGGGTTATTGGGGGCGGGGACGGGTCTTGTAGGACGACTTTCACACACACACACACCTACACACACACACACACACTAACGGAACACTACTTTGTAAAGCGTTACACCCAACACTGGGTGTTAGTAAGTGTAAAGTATGCTCCGTTGGGTTGAGTTTAAGTGAATGACTCGACCATTTAATAATAGTCTTTAATAATGACTCAATCTGAGCAGAAAGTTCAATCTATCAACATTCACATCATCAATAAACAACAGTGAGTGAGTTACCCTGCCAGCCATACGTGCCCATGCCATAATACTGCCTCCAACATGTTTGATGGTGATTTTATGAAAAACCTTTATTTATCCACTTCAATTGTTTTCCATGATCTTCCAGGTCTTTTGATGTTGCTGAGCTCTTCTGAGCTCTGCCGCCTCCAAGCTTCTCCCTTAGCAGTTAGCACTGTTGCTTTGCACCTCTCTTGCCTCCAACTCTTGCCTCCAGTCTGTGTGTATGGAGTTTACATGTACTCCATGCAGCTTTATGGGTTTCCTCCAGGTCCTCTGGTTTCCCAGAGTGAAAATACAGTACATGCATTGTAGGCTGACTGACATTTACAAATTGCTTGTATGATATACAGTATGTGTGCTTGTATGTTGCCAGAATATTGGGCTCCTCAGCCATGGTTGGGTGCAATGCTTAGTTGTAAGAGGAAGATACATTGCACATCCATTACAGGTAATTTGGAAATATCAGTTGGTCAGTTGTTGCTGACAACAAAGAAGCACATACATGCAATACAGGTAATTGATAGGTTTCCCCCTTCATTGTGTTGATACCCCGCGACCCGACTTTGGATAAGCGGTTGAAGATGGATGGATGGAAGTGTTGACACCTCTTTGGACTGCATACTAAGAGTTTGGATTAACAGCTACCAAACGCAAACGAAACTCTCAGAATCAACATCAGACATTATGTTTCCCTAATATGTCATGAAATAATGAGGAAACAGACCACACCTGGCCATGAAAATGCTTATCATTTCTGTCCAAAAGTATCATGACAATCTAAAATAATTACTAAACAACCCATTCCACAATACGTGAGTCACCAACCTTCCCACAAGTAACAGCTTCCACCCTTCTGGGAATTCTTTATGCTATACTTCAAGACCGTGACCATCAGGATTTGTGTGCATTCACCCAAAAGAGCAGTAGTGCAGTCAGGTATTTAATGCCCTGGTGTTCAGTTGGCATTAAAAGTCATCACAAAGGTGTTTAGTGAAGTATGACGTCAGGTCTCTGTGCAGAACTTTCAGTCCTTCCATACCAATGCAGGCAAATCATGTTATTATTAGACCTCACTTGATGGACTGGGGCATTGCAATGCTGGAAAAGGTATGTTTAATTCACATCCATTGTATTAAAATCTTAATTCTACATTGTTCTGTAAAACTTTGTGTTTACAGGTTTTTGGCATCCAAAAGTCTTTTCTACATATTAAATGAAATTAAATAATGTAGATTAAATTAAAGAGACACAAACAAATGCTTTCTTGTGACAGGCTGCAAAATGCCTAAAGATTGAATTAAAAAATTGGTTGTTTATGTTGCAACCTCAGCAGCAACCTCATTTCCCCTCCCATCTGTTGCAACTATTCACTGGCCTGATTATCTGTCATCATCTGCACATGTTTCTCACTGGTTCTTGTCTTAAGTTAGATGGCTTTTTATGCTCAAATGATTCACAGGCTACTGTGTGGCTTAACAAAGTGAAACTTGTCAGGTACAGGGAAAGAACTAAAAGGGCGAGTAAAAAATGTGCCAGAAATTCGAGCCAAAAAAAGTCGTTCAGGAAGCCCGGAGAACTTTTCCTCAAGACTCTTTGGATCAAAATATGAAGAAATGCTGGGTTTTAGGACCTAAGGTTTTAAAACCTACCCCTACCTTTTTGGCCATTTTTTAAAGTGAATACTTGCCTTTCTTATGCAATGCAGCTTCTTTGTGCCTCACCTCTAAAGACCCTGCTAAATGATGTCAGCTTATTTAACTTTCCTAAAGCGAGCTAATTGCCAAACCTAAGACAGATGAGCCGCAGTACGCAGCTTCAATTTCTTCAAGAGCCAGACAGTTTTAATAATTCCTGCTAATGAAACAAATAAACTTTGCCCTGGGGAACATACAGTCCAAATTTGTTGTAACATTCAAAATTACATTTTAAAATGTTATTAACTTTATTTATCCCCAAGGAAGCAACTGAACCTTATGCCAACTTGAAGCAAAACTGGTGTATTATAAAATGATAGTAATAAAAGGCTAACGTTAGGCGCATGCAATCAAACTAACAGATTAACAGTACAATAACATATGACCATTTGTCATGTCATGTTTAATATTTAAAAAAAACATAGATAATGTACTCTCACCTGGACATGTATCTCTCGCTCTATCCGAGTTAGGTTGACATTATGTGGCTGTCCATTGGCTAAATTGCGTTGGTCAAGGTCAATGGTGAAGGGTTCATGCAGACCCCCGAGGTTATAACGCAGCTGCATGGTACCTGAAGTAGAAACAAGTGTGTTATAAATGTAATTGAAGATCCTTGTAAAAGACAGTAAAATAATAATAAAAAGCAAATACTATGAATAGTTTGATAAACATTTTTGCATAATATGGAAAAGTAATTTCTATGTATTCCATGAAATAACAAGATAACAATATCCTTCCAGGTTTTAATAAGATGGTGGACGATTCTCAACCGAAAACCAGCCATTTTAATGCTTTCTTTGCTTGACACCCGCCAATAATTTAGATTGAAATGTGACTCTTTTTTTGCCAGGTAGTTTTTGTAACTGAAATATTGAGCTAAAATAATACCAAAGCTGGTCATTAGCAGTTATAATGAAAAAGTTATGAATTTGAAATTCTTCTATCTAAAAGTACAAAATATATAATCTAGGCAAATAATAATCTGAAAGTAAGATATGTACTGGACATAGCAACACACCACCAATACCAACAGTCTTAAAATAGAGACTAGTTATATAGAAAATTGTGTGGTTGAGGCAGGGGGGGGGGGATACAGTAAGTAACATCCTTTTTTTCCCATCCAGTGTGTGGGACCATAGTGAACAGACTTCATGACCTCATGACAGACTTCATCAGGTGCAAAAGGTCTATACTGTATATACAAGTATTAACTTCTGATTAAGCAACATACAGATGTGTTAGTAATTGAAATCTAAAATACTCACAACACTGTACATTTAAGTGTTTGAGAAACAAAACATACATTACTCATCTGAGCCTGTTCGTAAAATATAAACATAGAGGGAGTCCAGTTTTTAAATTTTCCTTTCGAAAAATGCCTAGGTCATAACTAACTTAATTCCAACTTCCAAATTATCACAAGGTGTCTTGGAGCATTACTGTATATTTGAAATAAACTTTAGCTTCAAATTCCATATCTCTGTAGTGACACTTAACTAATTCTCAGTGACATTCAATATTTATCTTGGCGAGTTTTTTTCTCGTTTTTCTCATGTGTGTAGAGTTTGGAGTAGCTCAATTAACAAATCAATTGTATTATAAATTTGAATTAACCAACTTAAGTGTAAAAATCACGCAGGTTGTTAAAGCTAGACGGAATTCATGGAAATGTGTTATGTGGTGCGGTATGGAGAGCCGCACCGCAAGAAGTTATAATGTTTATAAGAGCTCTAATGCAGGGTTTTTGAGGGGGTCAATGAAATAGGAGGTTGTGAGAGTGCTTATGACATCTCCGGGAAGACCTTCCCAATTGGAGATGGCATGGGATTATTAATTAGGGAACTCAAAAGGAAACAATAGAAAACTGAAAACAAAAATAAACAGAGCTTTGTCGTCTATGCGAGAACGGACGGGGCTCTGAAAACTACAAATAAAAAACCATATCCTCTCGGGGCATTCGTCCTTACCGAGGATTTATACGAGAGAGAGTTTTGTGTTTTAACACAATTAACGCAAACCTGAGAGCGCACGCCTAACTAATGCATACCTTTACACCCCCAACTTACCATGGGTATGGTGTTTGTATGAGTGAGAAGCTGTCTTGTTTTTGTGCCGAACACATCTTTTAAACTCATGGCAAAAAGTTTTGCCTTGGTCTCATCAAAACATAACAGGGTGATTTAAATAGGATTGCATGACAGTACCACAGCTCCTTTATTGTTGAAAAGTTTTTTTCTTGTCTTTTTTTTTTTTTCAATTTTGGAGGGCTGTCCTGTTTATGATAATCTCATTTTCTCATTTTCAAACTTTGATTTTATTAACTTGTTATTTATAGTCAGTAGCAGGTGTTCCAAGACACACTACTATTTAAAAAATGTTTTTGTACACCTCTCATAAATGATACCATTCGACAGTGAGATTCCATACATGCCGTATCAATAAAATGTTAAATCACAATCAAATCTCTATCAATTGCAGATAAAATCAGTTGGATTTATTTCAGATTGCTCTTGAGTCAAAATTAAATAAATAAAAAAACAAACAAACAAACAGCCAATGCCAGTAACAAGGCAGCAAGGATGCTACACACTATTTAGGTTTTTTGGTTAAAATGCAAGTATGCAGATCATGGCACACTAGCTAGTGCATTCAAGTCATATATTTTTTCATTGGAGCACGCAACAGCGTCGTAATAAACATCTTCACAAAACTTAACGCAATCTATTATTTTGGATAAAATGATCCTGATTTTATCAACCTCTTCTTTGTGCTTCCTCACTGCAGTCTTGTGACTGAGATCCAGCTGTGTAGTGATGTTCAATCTTCATTCCGCAAGCCTGACAGCGTTTTCAATATCTGCCCTGGTGTTCTCATGATTCCGTATTTTCTCTGGCAGGTGCTTCATATCCTTCACTCCAGTAACTATCCATGCCCAATCTTTTCTCTTAAAAACATGATCAAGTTCATTTAAAATGATGTAATGTGAGCCATGTTGATCATGAACCCTTCTACAGTAGATTGCTACTCCGGAGAGTTGTAGCACATATGTACGATGAAGATGCATGTAAGTGTGAGCTCTTCCAGAACCCATACAGAATGCACTGAATTGCAAAGTTTGAAAAAAGGAAAAAAAAGAAGAAACTTCTATGACAGTCTGTCATTTATGAGAACTATCTGCATGATTTTCAACCAGATTGTACTCAAAGTGGCATACGCAGTTTTCCAAGAAACAAGTCTTGATGCTAATTGGACTGTATCCATAGAGGCAGGTAGGAGTAACTGCTGAGAACAGTGACAGCTAACTGTGGTTAAAAATTCACATTAAAAAATTCTCTCTTTAACCTTTGGTGGTGCGTCATGTGATCTCCCTAAGGAACAAACCCCCCATCTCCCCATGCTGGTCATCTTTATATAGGGTTAATCAGGTTCACTTGATGACAAGAGTGACTTATTGTATAATTACTTTCTACCATGAGAACACTTATGCAAAGGGGTTATTTTGTCCCTCTTAAAACATTATTTGTTTTACGCTTGAAATCTTTTACTTTTTTCATTTTTGTAACAACACAAAACCCTTCTCCTGGGGTCTCTCGGTAACGTGAACTCACCGCAGCAATCATGAACAAATAAAACAAATGCCTTTCTACCTTTATTTTGCACATGTTGTGATTCTGGCAATTATTCTATAAATAACTACATGAAATCTTTTTACTTCCCTGTGCATGCAGATGAATGCATATTATTTGATCTTCTTACAGTACAACAGGTTTATAATGGACAGCAGAATTTGAATTTATCTTTTAAATAATGTTCTATCAGCTTCCCTAATGGAATGTGCGAGCTCCTTGAGACTGAATGTACAATTGCGTAAAAAAAGACACACAGCTCTGAAGTTTAACCACTCCTCAGAGCAAATAATTAATGAACCAGAGCCCGCTGAAGCATGTGTTTGTTCGAGTCAATATGAGCGAGTAAGCAAGTGTGACAGACAAATGGAGAGAGACAGCAAGAGACTCTGATCTAAATTGCCATTAAACATTACTTGACTGTGGTGGCTGAATTGAGATGCTCTTTAGAGCAGCACATCAGTTTCCTGACTAAATGAATAAATACATTCTGCTGAGACACTCGGAGTGAAGTCGTTAGACTGATGCATTCAGTCACTGGCTGTTCGTCGAGACGTAAGCAGAGACAGATTGACAGTTTACAGTTTACACAGCTCTAAGTCTGCCTCTTGGAATAAGTCTTGCGTTTGTATAGCTTTGTTCAGTAGTGTCGTACCATTGTGCTGTAGTACCACTGCCATGTAGTCATGGTTCCTCGAGCTGACGTACAGGAGGATGCTGGGAGTGCTGGATGTGCTGAAACTGAAGGTCACGACTTCTTGGGTCAGGTCCGTCCCTGTCTGCTGCAATCGGCTCAAATCCTTCCCGTCCATGCCGGATGTAGCAGACATCAACTCGGGCATCAGGTTATAGCGGACCAGAGTTCCTGCCTCGAAGAAAGCTCCCACATCTGCACAAAAACATGCATACATATATTTTTATATATACTGTAAGTTAATGACTGGATGGCTGTGAGTCAAATTTACAAATGCCAGCGAACACTTCTTTAACTGCCTTAGTTGTAGATTATTAAATAATTTAAATTTAATTAATTTAATTATTTCAAATTTTAAATTATTATTCATTTATTCAATAGTTTTTACACGAGATGTCCAAAAGTGAGCTCAAATATTTGCATTTAATGTTGTCAGTTTGATAAAAGGTTTAATTTGTTCAAGTTTCCTCTCTCAAACACATTGTCTTTCCTCCACCAGGGGGCAGTAAGTGCATTTCAGGTTTCCTCACCACATCCAGGCCAGCTTCTCTCCATGCTTCATCAGCCACAACACTTACACCACAGCCAGGTGAACTGAGTAACGTTGATTATCAAGTTTATATCAGTAAACTGGTGACAGGATCATGGGATCATTATATGCCTATGGGTACCAACAGAACATCCAATGTAGCATAAATTGGTATGATGGAAGGAATCAGAACACCCAGTGCAAGAGTTCAAGGTTGTTGATCTGGCCTCCAAATTCCCCAGATCCCAATCCAATTGAGCACCCATGGAATGTGCCGGATAAACTAATCTGACGCATGGATGCCCGACCCTACAAGCCACAGCACACGATGGATCTGCCACTAACATCCTGGTACCAGACGGCTTTCAAAAGATGCCAGCTTGGTATGATACTGAGAAACCACAAAACCCTGAACATTTCTCCTGTCATTTCACAGAAAATTGGACCCTTGGACCACTGACATAGAAATTACATAATAAACATCTCCAATAAACTTCACCTAATAAATAATTGTGCAATAAAAAAAATCTATTTGTATGGAACTCCTTGTGAATTAGCTGTTACTGTTGTAGTGAAAATATTACGAATAATAAAATAGAATGATATTAGGACAAGTGCCTTAACATAAACCTATGTTGTATAGATTTCAATTGCTGGCACTATTTTCAGAGCTGCCTTTACAGAAAATTAATCAACACCTACTGACCATTCAGATTTAAGAATTTAACAATGCTATGCTATGGCTATCACATTTAATGCGTGCAAATGAGTAAATGCAGTGTCAATAAGATAACAATGAGCCACGTCGTAGTAGCGATCAGCAGAGCTGTGCAACAAGCTGGGGGAGGGTATCTTCTTATATGAGGTCACAGTAGGGGAAAATCGAATTATCTTGCTTATGCCTCTGCCAATACAAATTTTTTTTTTTGTTGGTACATGCATCTCTAAATCTCTCGTATCTGAATATCTAAAAATGACTCAAAAGTAAATGTTGAAAAATATGTCCCTCTTAATATCCCCAGTTAGATCGTGATTTTTAATGTGCTTATATTATGTGCCCAGTTGTGATGTGAATTTCTGAGAAGCAATAGAAAGATCTCTCATTCGTGCCCTATCAAGAAGCAGTAAACACTGCACTGTCTTATTGACTGTTCCAGATGATAATGAGAGACAATTTGGCCCATGTGGATTGGTTTATAACCTTAATAAACAAACGTACATGTGAATGTCATGGAGGGCGCAATAAAAGCGATGCAAGGCAGGAACTGGTGCAGGTGAGCTGGAACCGAGAGAGCCGTGGGAAATCAAGAACAGTAATGTGGTAAATTTGCACAAGGGAGACACCTCCAGATAAACATTTGTGACCTACACTCTCTGTCTCTTACGTGCTAAAAGGACATGAGAGCAAGAGATATTTTTGTCGAATTATAATTGATTTGTGCAGAGAATCAGACCTCATAGCAGAGTCGCCCAAATAGGAGCAGAAGTCATTAGGAAGGAAATAAACAATTACTGACACTCACGAAGAAATATTCACACGACTCTTGGGGCTGTAAAATGCATTATGAATGTGTTGTAAAAATACAGTACATTTAGAGACCTCAGCAGGCATAAATTAAATTTCTCATAAATTTCGTTCATTCACTCACTCACTCACTCTCATTGTCTATTCAGGGTCTATCCAGGAGGCTTAGGGCGTGAGGCGGAGTACTGTACACCCTGGACAGGGTGCCAATCCATCGCAGGGCACACACACATACACACACTCACAAACACAGTATGGGCAATTTTGGGAATGCCAATTTGCCTAATTAGCCAATTAGCCAGGTCTTTAGACCATGGGAGGAAACCGGAGTACCTGGAGGAAACCCACCAAGCACGGGGAGTACATGCAAGCTCCATGCACACAGAGACGGGAATTGAGCCTGGTCGGGAAACGAACCCGGACCCTGGAAGTGCAAGGCGACAGTGCTAACCACTACACCACCGTGCCGCCCTTCGTTTATTCATTTTGGGGAAATAAAACAAAACAAAATATGATAAATTTTTTTTTTTGAGAGACCTACTGTATGAGAAAAACCAATATGCTAAAAAGCAACAGCGGCCAACTACCATTGCTTTCTGTATGTACCAAATTAGAGAAGGACCCAAAAGATGTTTAGCACTGGATCACTGGCTAAAAATGTAAGTTGGCAAAGGTTCAGTGTTTAACAGTCCATAGTCAAACGTTATAACTGCATTCAATTAACTTACAGAAGAAAAACACTAAATGCAGGTTAGTTAACCTCCCCACCGTGTGAACACAAATATTTGGTGCTGCATTAAATAAATGCAGGTGGATTGAGTCCCCAGCAGTTTAGGACCTCTAGTAATCATACTAAAAAAGCGGCGGTAAGGCTGAAAGAATCCATTACTGGTTCTACTCCTGATGCTGGACAGATGGAGCTCGGGCAAAAATCGAAAAGTGCATTGACTGCAATTACAATCTGTTGATGAGTGATGCTGACAGGACAACAGCACAGAGCTGGAATAGAGAACTGGAATAAAGGGAACGTACATGGCATTTGATAAAAAGCATTGTCACATCGTTTGTTTGGCTGTGCTACTTTAAAAAGTATTAATAACTGAACATACTGTCAGAAATATGTGGGTTGTATTGAAAGTAATGCAAAAGTAGTCATAACTTTTTTAACTTAACTGACATAGGTCGTTCAAACTCTGTCTATTTATTAAATCTTCTTCCAGAAGGCTACTGAGTGTAGGGAGGATACCACTGACAAAAACAACAAGTTTAAAAAAAGGGGGAACCAGCATTAAAGGCAAACCACACAGCGGGAGACCATCAACTGTGACAACTGACACAAAAGTCAGTCAGAACTTTTTTAAGAGGATTCGAGAGTTGGGTTCAGTGATGATACAAATGCATGACTTGTGATGGTAGTACCTTTGTACTGTATAGAGGGAAAGTTACTCTACTAATTTCAATGACCTATAGGTGAATTAATAATAATAATAAAAAAAACGCTCACTTTTGCATTACTTTTGGTATAGCCGTTGTATATTTACACCACAGTGGTGTTGAATTTCTCAAATTTTGTTGGTGTTGATTAATTTTCTATAACACAACCCAACAATGATGATACAATATGCTTCTAATCAGATTATCATATCAGCTACAGCTAAGTACCTAAGCAGGTACATGGATGCTCAATATCAGGCATCTCTAAATGGCAGGTACGCCATCCGGATCCAGGCCAATCCGGACCCTGATGCTTTTCTGATAAATGTGAACAATTAATGTACTAGTAATCTAGCGTTTTTTCCCTCGAGGTAGGCGCGGCCATACGCGTCACTGAACAGATCCAATCAACACAATAGTTTACCATGTATGGACTGAGCGTGTAGAAGACACAGAAACGATTAAGCTTAATCCAAGAAAAGAATATAGACCTTCAAAGATGAATGGACAGATCGATATGTTTATTCTTTCTGTGGGAAGTTTAAAACAACTTTGTCTCATATGTTCTGAAACTGTGTCGATAATAAAATGCAGTCATGTGAAGCACCACTATGAGACAAAATATGGGTCGTTAGAGCAAACAGTGATCTGAGGTGAAGTCATGTAAAATGCCTGAACTGAGAGCCTGGTGTGTCAGAACAAGTCCTTTCCCATTCATTTACAGTCCAGTGGCATGCAAATGAAAATTCACTAAAGATTGATTAAAGATTGTTGTTTCTATTCTGTACAATGTTCAACGTAGTGAAACATGACACATTAAATATTATTGAAATGTTATGGAAATAGCAAACTTGCAATTTGGACCTTGGCTCGGGCCTGACCTTCTACAGTATATAATCAAAATACAATAAAAAGACTAATGTAAAAAAAACAAATAATTAATTAATAAATTAAATAAATGGGTGCAGTGGTAAAGCGCTCGCCCTATTATCCGAGATCGCTGGTTCGATACTCAGGTCATGCTGTAGCCTCTCGCAGGCGGGGGCCTAGAGCTCTTTCAGAGGGGAGGGATGGGAGGTACTTAGTGCTCTCACATTAATTACGGCTCTACAGTCAATCAGGGGCGTCTGTGAGCGCATGCAAACGGAAGTCCTCCGAGTGTGTTACGCCGCCCCCAACGTAACACAGTGAGTGAGCAGGTTAAAAAGATGTGGTCGGTGACGTCACGTGGTTCGGAGGAAACAGCCCTCCCGACTAAGTGGTGTAGCAGCCTTAATGTGGAGCCACCTAGTGATGCGGAGAAAATGGGGGGAAAATCCTAGAAAAATATAAGTAAAAAAAAAATAAAAAATGTCCTTGTTTTAAAAGAGGATAATCATCAATATGGTGAACCATATGGATCACTAAGCAGGTCTCCTGGGCACAGGAACAAGAGCCCAGGTCAGGAGGGCCCAAATCCTCTGGGGACAGAACAGGCCATAATTCTCCCTGAACAAAAAGATCTCACATTTCAGAAACCATCACCATCAAAGTGAGCGTTTATCACGTTAGTCTTCTAAAGTGTGGGCGCAGAATCCTCTGCTACCTATGGCGTTCAATATTGACCCTGCAACTCTGGGCACAGAGAAAAATGCACAAAACAACAACTATATTAGAAGCCTGAAGGTCTCTGAAGATGCCAGAGAGAAATACACGAGGACCCTGTTTCAAAACAAAAAACAAAAAATACAAGTAGCAGTTACCAAAATGTCTTTGTGAGGAAGTTTAAAGCCAAATTAAAGCTTTTTAAATTTGTTTTATTATTTCTTTTCTTATAATTATGTCCTTATCAGACAGAAAATAACTGCACAATGAATGTGTTTTAGACGTGAGAGACAGGCGTTGCTTTTTATAGCACAAAGATGTGCACATTTTGTACAGTAATGATTATTGTACTATTGTGAAAATTCCGCAGACAAGTAGATACTGCAGGCTCATTTTGTAAAGGTCCGTAGGGCCAAAGGAAATGGGGCTGCAAGTACGGTTTTCATTGGTAGACCTCGATAGACACATGCTATTTGATGAATGTACTTGACAATGGGGAGTAAATGGGGAACATTTGGGTCTTTTGTGGGTTCATGTCCATTGTCTCATATTTCTATCTGAGCTTACTGAAAGGAGATATTTAACATTCATGGTGTACGTGCTTTGTAATTTTTCTGTGATGATAAAGTCTTCAGGACAGGGAAGATTACACTTTCCAGTTTCTTGGTAACAACACAAGCTGTGCTTTTTTTGTGATAATGAATTCAAGAGAGAGAGAGAGAGAGAGAGAGAGAAATGAGTTTCTCCAAACAACTGTTTATAGGTAAAATATGATAAGAGTAACTAACTTGTTTACACAACATTAAATATGAAAAGATACAATTTTTCTTCAATTATTAAAAATACATTAAAATACAGCAAATAATATATGAATTAAAAAAGTGCATGGCTGTTGAAAAATAATTGTATTCTGCATGGTATCACACCTCCATTATGTTTCATTCCTTGGTAACATTATTAAAAAAAAAAAAAACTAAAGCATAAATTTAAGAATTTATAATAAATGCTACTGTATTCAGTGCAAAAACAAGATAAAAAATAAATGCTTTATAGTTTCTGCCACGCTTGCAAAGTAGTAGGCAAGTTTTTCAAATCTTCACTGTGTAATATATATATATATACTCAGCAAAAAAAGAAACGCCCCTTTTTCAGGACTGTGTATTTCAACAATAATGTTGTAAAA
>JAQMYG010000019.1:13258017-13268019 GCA_030014215.1 Clariallabes teugelsi | reverse complement strand
CACATTAAGTTTACTGAAAGTAAAAACAGTTGAAAGTCAGAGGACGTTTCTTTTTTTGCTGAGTATATATATATATTACACAGTGAAGATATGAAAAACTTGCCTACTACTTTATATGCCTACTACTATACTCTCTCTCTCTCTCTATATATATATATATATATTTTTTTTTTTTCCCTCTCCTTTTCCCAGAAAAAATATACACAAAACCCAAACTTAAAGCTGCATGAAACCTTTGAGCCTTCTTGCAAAATCAATCAATTGACTGAAAATTATGTGATCTTTGCTCAAAACCAAACACTGCCTTCAGATGGCACAGAAAGCCAGCCAGTGCATAAACACTACACAGCAGTCCTTACACCCTACACGAAGGCAACAAATGCAAAGCACTATCCTCTTGGCATAGCAATACAAAAAAAGAAACATTTATTCAGGAATTTTGCATATATTTGTATGAATGTTTATTAAACATGAGCTCCGATATATTTATTTACAGTATGAAATGTCAGTCAATTATTCATTCTGCTTCAGCACATCATGCCTCTGGGCTGGGTGAGGCCACAGGACTTTCTTGGAACGTTCTCTCTTGCTAGACAGTGTGGAAAGAATTATTCCGCATGCATTTGGAATCCAGCCTTGAAAAGAATCTACTCTTGGGTCATCACATGATACGTTTATGACTGGAGAAGATCTTCCCAGGAATAGATGTTTCAGTCATAGACCTTCCATCACCATGCTAAGAAAATTCCTCTTGATCTGGCTTAGGAAGGCTGACTACTGTATAGTGGAAGGCAAAGATTTATGAAATGGTTGATATTGATAAATCACTCATATACTCCTGGAGTAGGATGAAGGCTCACACTGTAGCAGGGAATAGAGTAACTTACAGAGAATGTTCTTGCCTGCTCAGGGTCCCTCTGCTCATGTCCAAGCAAAACATCCAGCAGACCATCCAGAAATGTTAGCAGATGTTCTGAGTTGTATGGCTGTAATGTAACATGGTTATGAAGAACCGCACAGCTGCTTCACATACCACTGTGCTGGTCACCAGTCATGCTGCAACATCCTTCTCCACTGCACATGCACTTGAACTGGCTTTTTATCCTGTTTGATCCATTGGGGATCAAACTCACTGACTGATGCACGATTTTTACCTGTAGTGTGTGACAATAGTGTGGCTAGTTGTGTTTAACCATCGTGTGCCAACTGCAGAGAATCTGTTCAGAGTTTTGAAAAAGTCATAATGAGATTTAAGAACTAAGTGAATATTTATTCAATAAATGAGTTTTGCCAGAGTTTTGTACAGAGAATAAGGTGTAGCGTTTAAGCAATTTACAGAAGAAAATTTAATACCAGGTATCTAAGTTGACCAGAAGGAGAATTTCTATTTCTTTCGCTGTTCTTTTTCCTTAATGACATAATTATTTACCCGCATTAGCTTACAGAATAAATAATGCTTTTGGCCGAGATTTCACCGCTGACAGTTACTGACTTTGCACAGTATTTTTTCCTCCGTGTGTGTGTGTGTGTGTGTGTGTGTGTGTGTGTTTTTGGCGGGATGCCCATGGAACCAACAAACAAAGGCTCCACAGCGTGCACTCATTGTGTGCAGACCATCTGCCACCTGCCACTGAACCTTAGTGCAAAATGAGGAAAGTGTGTGTGCGCCAATTTCGAAACAGTGGTAGCTTCCCAAGCATCAAAATCCAATACTACACAGATTAAAAATGTTGTTTGTATAACTGAGGAAAAACGTAAAATCCTCGATACGGTGAAGTTTTTTTGTAAGGAGATTTTTAAAGTCTTGGGTGTCTGAATTTTGTAAAAGGCGGTAACTTTCAACCAAAAGAGAGAAAGAGAGAGAGAGAGAAAAAAGGACAGCCTCATAAATAACCTGTCTACAGCTGCCATAACCTTGAAAAAGTGATAACAGGAACTAACTCTTCTCCTGGATATTCAACAATATTAAAAAGTGATGACAATGTGATGTTCTTTACTTAATAGGAATTTTTCAAAGCTGGCAAATGTGACATTAAAACAGAATAAAACACTTCAGGATTTTCTATTATAGGAAGAAAGCTAGATAGGTAACAGTAGACAGACTTTATAAGAGAGACATCATCTTGTCATTGATTGTTTTTCCATAACAGCATGCACCCATGGCTTATACTGTATTCCTCACAAAAAGCAAAGCGTTTCATGATATACTGTACATATACAGTTGAACTAAAATTAAAAGCTGACCTTTAGTACAGAAGGGTCCTTCATAAGCTGTACCGCTGCAGTCGCACGAGTAGCCGTTGTATTTCTCCACACACTTTCCTCCGTTGCGGCAGAACATCCCAAAACTAGTGCAGTGACCCGAACATCCGGGTTTAACTCCGGGGGTGACCTTCGCTCTGTCCTCCAGGTCAAGGGTGACGCTGTTCATCTTTAGGGAACGGATACATCCGAGGAAGCCTCTCTGCCCTCCTGACGCACCTTGAAGGTTAACACAAAAGCAGATCAAGTCAAGTTTTAGCACAGCACTTCACAGAAATATTCACATATTCATTCATATAATGACTACTGAAGAAGGCGGCACAGTGGCGTAGTGGTTAGCACTGTCGCCTTGCACCAGGTCCTGGGTTCGATTCCTGCGTGGAGTCTGTGTGTATGGAGTCGCTTGGTGGGTTTCCTCCGGGTTCTCTGGTTTCCTCCCACAGTCCAAAAACATGCAGATTAGACGAATGAGCATTCCCAAATTGCCTGTAGGGTCACCATTAGTCTCCACGGCCCCCAGTTACACTAAAGAGGTTTTAAGAAGGATGGAGATGGACTACAGTAAAAGGATTTAAGAGGACTGACGTTTAATTTAAAATACAAGTATAATGGTGAAAAATTAAAGTGCAAATTCTAGAAATGACAAAAAAATATACATAGGAGCTGAAACAACTTAAGTAGAATGGGGAAATAATTCAACATTATTACATTACTATAGAAATTAGATTCTAACAACACTGTGTGTGTGTGTGTGTGTGTGTGTGTGTGTGTGTGTGTGTGTGTGTGTGTGTGTGTGTGTGGGAGAGGGGATAATCCTGCTAACTGTAATGTCTAAGAGGTTTTACATTACAGAAAACTGACCATTAATGTGAAAGATCCAGAGGCGTCTGGGGAGACATTATACATGACCGAGTAAGACTAACAGTAATTTTGAACCTAATAATTAAATTGATGACAGAGCTGTGAGGAAAGTTAAACGGCAAGCAAGAAAAGAAGCAGTTAAGGTTATTAGACTCTGTCACTTTTATCAGCGGTTGATTAGAAGCTGTGTAGCTTCCTTGGCAGTCTTTTTTAATTTTTTTACACACCAAAGCAAAACAATCCTTATCGTATTATCATATTAAGCGTTCAACAGGTACTGGATTCAATTAGCAGGGACTTGGCAGTGGTTTAACGGTGCTGCGTATGGATACGAGTTTGTGTGCTAGTCTGCAGACTGCATAGCCATTTCCGGCTTTTAAATAAAACTACCGGACCCATGAAAGAAGTGCAGCATTATCATTAAGGTGCTACAGGCAGGAATATACTTGCTGTTAAACCATGCATTCATGTAGTCAACCGGCAATGTGGTGATTGTATTTGTTCACTGTACAGTACATGCCCCTATATTATGTGTGTTTCCGGAGGATTCCAGTAGGGGGCACACTGGAGAATTTAATCAGACAGTTGAGCATGACATGAGGTGCGTTCCGATCGGCCTGAAGTATTTATACTTCACATGGTGTTCAGCCATGGTAAGTGCGATTCCAAACCGCAGGGAGTGAAAATGTTCAAGAACAGAAAGGGAACCGCGAACGGTGCATGGAACAACTGAACAACAAGTCTTCACTTTATTGGAAAAGGGAATGAAAAATTTCCCATAAAAAAAAAAGGAGCTTGAAAAAGGATTTATATATTTATTATTATTATCAAGGACGACATCATATTAATAGGACACAATAATTAAAATTTTAATTGAATCAAGAAACCCCTTGTATTATATAGAATAGTAATCTGTACAAAAATAAATACATCTCTGTACATCTTTAATCAATTACTATTATTATTATTATTATTATTATTATTACTAATCAATAATTTATTAACAAGTTATACATATTTCAGTAGCATATGTTTTATAAATGGTATCAGTTTTTAATTTGTAATTAATGTCTGTAGTGTGAAATTTCCACAGCCCCAGCGACAGGTATGCAAGGTGCTTATGTTACCATGGTAATGCACAGAGGAAGTGACGTCTGCACTGGTGACTTCACACTGGTGTTTTGTCGAGGGAAATTCCCTTCACCGACCTTCCCTGTAAATGGAGTGAAGTACACTTCGGAATGGAACGCAGCTATAGTGACACTCAAGGATCTTAATAGTACGTATGTCCTACCAATTGTTTTGACATGCATATTTGTCACTGCACAGTGGTAAATATACTGTATATCAAGCCATGTCATAAGAAGGTCGTTTGATCCCCACTGTTTAATTAACACCGTACAGTGTTTATGTAGGTCAAGTTGAACTGAAAGGGTTAAATCAACACTATGCATGAGTGTCCACCCCAATAATAATAATAATAATAATAATAATAATTGATTCATAGCTAAAATGTCAGATCAGATCGGTCCTGCTGTCATGAGGACCAAGATACTTCCTGTGAAGCTTTCAGGTGATGCTTTAAGCAGGAACAAAAACATGTAGCATGTTATTAAAACATTTAACTTTTAACTTTTTAGAAGCCCTCTGACATTAATTACAATAATATGAGAAGATTATGGCACAACCAAGACACTACGAAGATGGAGTGCTTGGATGAGAACGGAAATCAGTGGCTACAGTGCTTGAAGTGGTTTCAGAGCTCACCGTCTGAAGTAGAAGCGCCTGTGCAGACAGGAATAGTATCATCGGCTTTTTTTTGGCTAGTGGACAAAAGCAAGGCACTTCTGAGAAAGACCATGTTTGAAAATCTGAGAGATTCTGTGATCTGACGAAACTATGAGCCATTTGGTTGAAAGCCAAAACATCAAGCAACTTTTGCAAACCAAATACAGTACAATGGAAATAAAAAGCAATTTACCATACGACTTAAGTGTGCTTGATGCTGCTAAACAAAACCAAGAATAATGAGATGGATTTATGTAGGAAGGACTGATTAGGCTAAACTGCATTGGAGTTTTTGTTTTTAACATTAAAAAGAACTTTCTTCTTTAATTAATTAGAACATTTTATGCATTTAATAGTCTGCAGGCTCTCATCTAAACTGAGACATTTTAATGATGTGAAATTTTACCAGGTGAATTAATGCTAAAAATACCCTCTAATGGAAAATCAGTTTGAACCTTTTAATCTTTTCCAGATTTGCACTAATATACTTTGTACAAAAAGTACAGTATATGCGCATTATACACATTATATACATTTAAACCTTGAATTGCGAGCATAATTCATTCCAGAAGCGTGCTTGTATGTCAAAACACTCGTAGATCAAAGTGAATTTCCCCCATAAGAAATACTGGAATGTCAGATGATTTCTTCCACAACCCAAAAATTTTCATATAAAAATAATTAACACAAAATCTATAGTAAAAATAAAACAAATTAACCTGCACTTTACCTTTAAAAAGAATCCCGACAAAACAGTGTTTCCGTTATACCACTTTATTCTGCATATAGGGTCATGGGGACCCTGGAGCCTGTCCCAGGAGACTTAGGGCACAAGGCGGGGTACACCCTGAACAGCGTTACTGATGCACAGTGGTATAAGTCCTCCTCCCTCCGCCAAAATAAATAAATGAATAATGAATCATAAAGAAATGAACAAAAAAAACCTTCTTCTTTTAGGTCTACTTATTTTTACTTTTACATTTTAGCTACTTTACATTATATCTGAAACCTATCATCACAAACAAGTACAATAATTATTTGTGCTTGTGTATATTAGAAAATTGGCCAAAAAAGTCTTTAATAATACCAGGCAGAGTTTTCTTGCCTGGTATTATGCTAAATCTGTTATGACTGTGTTTTAAAGAAACCTGACCATCATCCACCAATCAGAATTCAACTCTTTTCAATTATTTCTCAGGGTTAACATTGAGCCACCATCACAAACCCTATTATAGACTTTTATAGATCTTTATCAATAGATAGATAGATAGATAGATAGATAGGTAGGTAGGTAGGTAGGTAGATACTTTATTGATTCTGAAGGAAATTCAGATAGTTCCTTCATTGTTACTGATTGCAACCATACTCATTATTGGTCACTACTGGTCTCTTACAAAATATTTAGTAATTCTTGGACTTTGTGGACATTGAGGGCAAAGGTGCAAAAGTTTGAGCACCTACTGTACAACTCCACCCTGCATGGGTGATGGAGCACATAATGACAGGGTTTATTACAGCCCAAGATGCTTCTTTTATAAAAATTATGGAAGAAATCACACACATATGGGGCAGTGGTGGCTCAGAGGGCTAAGGCACTGAGTTACTGATCGGAAGATTGGCGGTTCGATCCCCAGCTCCACCAGGTTGCCACTGTTGGGCCCTTGAGCAAGGCCCTTAACCCTATCTGCTCCAGGGGCGCTGTATCATGGCTGACCCTGCGCTCTGACCCCAGTTACGCTGGGATATGCGAAGAAGGAATTTCACTGTGATGTAATGTATATGTGACAAATAAAAGCTTAACTTAAATGAAGGCAATAAATGAAACGAACACATAGAGAAAAATGATAAACCATTTCTTACTAAAAGAAATGAAACTGTTGGAAATGAGACATGAGTATAAGAAGAACATAAGAGCAGGTCAGAGTGGTCAGAGTTTCCACATAAACTATCCTTAAATCAGAATTTAAATCAGTTCAAAATCATATAACGAAATGTTAATAAACAACACACTAGATATTACATTAAATCAGCAGAGTAAAAATGAATAGAGAATGAACCTGTTTCAATATGATGAATATGAAATGAGCTGATTTATAACTGAAAGACTAGTAAATGTAAATATCATTATTGGTCAGAAAACAAATCAGTAGGTGGAGGGGGTGGGGGTAGGGGGGTGATCTATCACCCACTGATGCTGTAATGCTGTAGATTGTACCTAACTGGAAGAAAGGAGAGATTAAAGTATCTTCTGTGTTTTATTACATAAAATAAAATAAAATAAAATAAAATAATTAATGAGGACATTTATATGCAGGTCATAAATTCCTCTGATCTGGAAAAAGAAACAATGTTTTCAGGAGCTCTGAGTTTTGCATAATGAGGCTGTGATACAGAATCTAATCAGAGTCGGACTGATTAACGCTAGCCGCGACTACACGTTACTCAGGAGTCGAGCGGTCATTTGGGTTTATATATTTAATTATGATCAATTCAACTGTAGACATTGTGTCCAGAACACTGCAGTATTTTTCTACAGGTTTTAGATAATCTGCTAGGCTAGTGCCTGACATGGGAGAGCAATTGCTCGGCAAACTTTTCGAACATGTCTGAGAGTCATTTGTTAAAGAGAATGTACAGGGAACAAAAAAACGAAGCAGGAGAAAGTAGGCGTTCTTTTTCAAGGATAATTACCTTGTAAGAGACTCGACTTATTCAAAGTTTCACACTATTAAAAGCACTTGGAGAGAAAAAAAACATTATGACATTTTTTTTGTTACTTCGCTGTTGCATTTTTCAATGAAAATGGATTCTTCTTCTTCTTCTTTTTCTTTTTTTAAATAATCCAATTTTCACCCACTTTGGTCACCCACTGTACCAGGCAGGGTGTAGACTAGCAAGTTCTAGACATGTGAAGCCAGCTTTAACTCTTTTTTTTTTTCAACAATTGTCCACGCTACATCACGAGGAATGTATATACAATTTAGTGCTATCATTAAGAATTTTTCACATTTGTAATGCTCCTTACAGAATACACTTCAGAATACCTCAATATCTCAAGGAACATGATGGAAAGTTATTGTTGGAATAGTGTGATCAAAGGCAAGAATATTATATCATTACATACAAAATAAACCCTCCAAACAGGGTATTTAAAACCTTTCTGTCAATCATGTTACAAACTGCAAGGACTCTTCAGTGTGTGTGTGTGTGTGTCTTACCCACATACAGCTGGCTGTAAAGCTCCAGGCGTGTGTGTCCTTGTGCAGGTGCAGCTCGAACCTCTCTGTACTGCTGATCCAGTTGCAGCACAGCCTCTTTTACATTCCTCTCGGCTCTGACGCGGTGCCACTGGTCATCGTTTAGTGGCGTTGGCGAGTGGATCTTCAGCTCGACCGGTCCATTTCCCACATCAAAGGAGAAGGAAACCACACTTGGTGCTGGAGAGTAATAAGAATACATAAATGTACCACTAACTGCTTATTTACATTCATTAATAATCAGTTTGATTATAGCAAGACAAGGGTAATTCTAGTTCAAGTTTAATCCTCAAGGCTTAACTCTGAATAAAGATGTGCACGATGTGCAAACAGTGAAGTTTGTCTTGTGTACATGAACGCTTGTGTCTGTATGCTTCAGGATATACAGTATGTACTGTAGGTGGTGGTGATGGTTTTTAGGCTGCTCCTGGTAAGGGGTCGCCAGAGTGGACCATCTGGTTCGCACATACAAGCTTGGCACAGGTTTTCACTTCCTGATGCAACCCTCCTTTTTTTTCGAGGCTTGGGACCAGCACTGCATCCAGTGGCTGGGGTTTGGGCACTGACTGGGAATCGAACCCAGGCCTCCCGCGAAACACCTACCACAGAGCCGATGTAGTCCTTTTTCTCATAATGACACACACAAACAAACACACAGGCCGCTTGGTCTGCCTTTCAAAATTAACCAAATCCCTCCCAAACTTATCACAAGCAAACAGGGACCTTATTATTGAGCAGATGTTTTTAAAACATGCAAAATCAGGAAAAGTCTGGCAGAGGTGTTTATTTACTCATGGACAAGGAAAAAAACGTTTCACTTAAAAAAATTATAAAAGACATGTTCCAGTTACAAAAACCTGAAATCTAATTCATAATTTTTCTTTCTGCTGTTACATAAAGACCACAGGTAGGTAAAATTATGTTACGCTCAGCAGCGTGTTCCTTTCTCAAAAATAACCTACAGTACACCTCATACAGGGGTTGGACAATGAATCTGAAACAATTTAGTGTTGGAGATTTCATGGCTAAATTTGACCAGCCTGTTGGCCAATCTTCATTGATTGCACATTCCACCAGTAAGAGCAGAGTTACTGCTCTTACTGAAGGTTTCCTGCAGCTGGACTTGCTGGATGTGTCATAGGCAAATCTTAACTCTATGTAATTGTCTGAAATTTGAATTTCTGTTGATTTTTTTTGATAAATCAATATTTTAAAAAAATACTTAATAAATTAATAAATATTTAATAATTACTAAAAATACAAAAATATTACGAAATCACAAATTTTGAGTCACAAGTTTTATGTTTTTTCCCCTCCCACTCACTGTCCACTTTATTAGGAACACCTGTAACTTGTAGTAATTATCCAGTCAGTCAGTAATATGGCAGCCATGCAATGCCTTTAATCATGTAGATACAGATTAAGAGCTTCAGTTTACATTTATGGCTGAATAAAAAAAAAAAAAAAATGGGGGGGGAAAAAATGTGATCTTAGTGCTTTTGCCCATGGCATGGTTGTTGTTGCCAGGCAGGCTGGGTTGAATATTTCAGAAACTACTGGCATTTTTACACACTTTACATTACAGACTCTGGAGTTTACACAGAACGGTGCTTAAACATTGAGCAACCACCAGTGACCAACTATACAATACTGCAAAAACTCACCTACAATACAGTATATTCAAAATCACTTTTATAAAATTTATTTAATGAATGAACTCAAGTGAATAAAACATATGCAGGACACTGTGTGAATGTATATATATACTGTATGTATGTGTGTGTGTGTGTGTGTGTGTGTGTGTGTGTGTGTGTGTGTGTGTGTGTGTGTGTGT
>JAQMYG010000019.1:13187956-13208701 GCA_030014215.1 Clariallabes teugelsi | reverse complement strand
AAATACACTTAGTACAAAATTAGTTGTTCCAAAATAGCAAACTTCAAGTATACTAGTCATTAGTCTGCTGCAAGCATTCTTAAATATGCTTGGATTTAATATACTTAGCATATAATTGCACTTTTATTTCACTTGGGTTTGTACTGTAATTAAATTCCATGTGAACGAATGTTTGGGCATATCTAGTACTGTATAAATAAAAAGAAATCTGTGATTTGTGATTTAAAATGTGTTAATTAATTTAAATATGTGGATAAAACTAAAAGTATATATCTTATTTATCTTACTGGGTTAAATTATTTTGCAAGTCCTCATTAATAGTAGGTAATCAACTCATGCCAACCAGAAGATGATCATGTGCATATAGAGATCCTGTTCACTTTGTTTCCTTTACATATACTGTACCTCATAGTAAAGCTGATTGCTTAGGAATTGCTTCTAATACAATCTGGATTGCCTCTGAAACGACTGTGATTAAAGCAAACTACAGTACAAAAACTGACTAGCTTTTAACGCAAGGCTGAATCCTAAATTCTTTTTGATTCAACCCTTGAACAGCTATTAATTCAAACACATGTCTGTATTAGTTAGTGGTTCGGAAGCATAAAGCACAGCATTTTCCGAAGTATCTATTCATTTGCGACAGAAGCACTTCTGTTAACGCTAGCAGACGGCACCAAATACATGAGGAATTAAAATTAGTTCACAGTCAGGGAAGTAACCACATAATGATAACAAATCAAACTTCTGCAAATTAATATCCATATTACCTTCTTTATACATTTTTACACGCTTGTTTCGGTTTTGTATAATGAAAATTCATATGAAAATAATCGGCAAAACAATCCATCAACTGCTGTGTTACTCTTTATCTGTGTAACGAAGCATCAGGTAATCTATTCTGTAATCAGGTAATCATAAGCTGATCTTTCTCTTTTTTTTTGGCTCTGAAATCCACTTTGAATGAATGTAAGTATCAACAAAAATACATATTAATGCACTGTTGTGATTGCCATCCTGGTAGTCATATGACTGCAGAACATCATTACCTACCTACCTACAGTACCTACTACCTATACCACCCTCTATATGGACCTCATCTTACTTTAGTAGTTCCACCAAATAAAAGACACTCCAGCTCAAACCGGAGATGATCCACAGGTCAGGGGACCAGGTGGCTGTGGGAAACTTCCTCTCCTGCCAAGGGAAGAGGGGTGTTAGCTGCACGCTAGACAGCCCCCTGACCTGAGACAGATGCTTGGGATGTGTCGTTGTGGAGGCATGGTCAAGCTTCACTCTGTGAAGGGAACTAAGGGCAGGTGAGTGGGGAGGAAAGCACATCTGATAAAAAAAACATCTAATTAGTGTTTCATCTGGCTGCCGAGAGCCAGGGGGAAACTGTAAAAGATCGAGCAGAGCATGTTGGCGAGAGAAAGAGAGGGAAAGACAATTCTCTCCCAGCTCCTGGCATCTATTAATATGTGCGTATGCATGTTAAAACTCACTATCCAGTAACCATGTGAACTACTTCATAACAAGCAAGAGAATAAAAGCCACGACTCTCTTCGACTGCCTGTGCCTTTCATCCTTCTGACCTGTATCTTGTCACATCCACTTTGGCAATAATTGCAATACGCTGAAAGTAATTTGAAAAATATACAGTATACAGTATAGCGTACTGTAAATGTTGGTTCTGCGGAAATTCCTTGTGAGCTGTGCATGAAAGACCAGCAACTTGTCACAATACGCTTGTTTGTTAACTGAGCATTGGGTTCACGTCTGAGCTCTCTGCTAACTCGTCTGAGCCGAGCTGCACAGAGCTGAGAGAGACAGTGTGTGTGTGTGTGTGTATGTGTGTGTGTGTGTGTGTGCTCGTCTTTGCTGCCTCGATGAAAAGCGATAAATTAAAAAAGACTGAGAGTCACAGCCTGCTTCCTGCCTCGAACCTGCTACAATATTATATAGTGGTGGCCAAAAGTATTGAGACAAAAAGTGAAATTTAATGTTTTAATGAAATTGTCCATTTTTTAAATAATGACATTATGAAATAATTTGCTAATTTAGGCAATGGAATGATTTAATAACAATCAACACTTTGAAGCCCTTTATTGGGGTCCTTTAGTCTCCAAAACCAGTTGGATCCGGCTGGGCATAGAGTCAAAAAGATGTCTGCAATACTCTGGTGTCACTCGCTCAATCAATGCCTGCTTGATTGCTTGTACAGAAGAGATTTCTTTATCATCCGGAGATCACGAGTTCGATTCCCGGGTGATGCTGTAAACGCTCACAGCCGGAGGCCTAGAGAGAGCTGATTGGCCGAGCTCTCTCAGAGGGGAGGGATGAGAGGTGCTTAGTGCTCCTACATTAAACACGGCTCTACAGCCAATCAGGGGCGTCTGTGAGCTCACGCAAGGGGAAAGAGTGGAGGCCATGGTTCCAGATTTTGAATACTATTGTCACATAGACAGTTTTTATGCTAACTAGCATAGACAGGCTAGAATTAATTAGTGAAATCACTAACTAATACATGGCATATGTTCTCTTAACACTTTTGATCACCACTGTATTGGCACTCATTTTGGGTAACGGGCCACATTACACTCACTCACTCATCGTGTATACCACTTTATCCTGTATTCAGGATCACGAAGGGCCTGGAGCCTATCCCAGGAGACCTTGGGCACGAGGCGGGGTACACTCTGGACAGGGTGCTAATCCATCGCAGGGCACACACACACATACACACTCATTCACACACTATGAGTAATTTGGAAACGCCAATTAGACTAACCTGCATGTCTTTGGACTGAGGGAGGAAACCGGAGCATCCGGAGGAAAGCCACCAAGCACTGAGAGAACATGCAAGACGACAGTGGGGTCTAACTTACCAAGGGTCAGACCAGCCTATATTTTCTTTCATCTCAAGAGAAGCACATAGCATGTATAAAGTTTTCTTTTCATGCCTGAAAATAATATTTAGAGTTAAGAGTATGACTAAAGTAGAATATTGAGCACAAACTCTGGATAGAGGAGAGAATGGTTTTTTTGTCATGCCATCTGACTGCTGCTTTTATCCCTGGCACAGAAAACATTAGGAGAACCATTTTAAGCCTCTGATTCACAAACCTTGTTTAGAGATGACAGTAAAAGCATTGCTCTTAAAATAGGTCGAAATATTTCTCTCTGTTTCTCCCCCTCTTGAATCAATATGTGTCCTTTTAAAACGTTGTTGTGTGAATAACTGTCAGCTTGCAAGAAGACTCAATAATTGCAAATAATTGTCAGCGATTGTTCGAGGAGGTGGATGCAAGTGCAGATTATTCATTATGTGAAGTGCAAACAACAACAACATTCAAAAGTATGAAAACAGGAACCATAAACATGAACTGTGTATACGAGTCTAAAAACATTCAGACTAAAATCGATTGTATGGCACACATGACAGAAAAAAATGTCATGATAGTTCCAACAATTACACTTTACTATACTTTACATTACACTTACAAAAGATGACTGACAGTGAAACACTGAAGAGCTAAAACTAAAATAGTGGTGCTTAATCAAGATGTGGAACGACATCCTCTGTCAAGCAAGAAAGCAGTGCAACGTCATTATCAGAGGGCAGAGCATTGTCTGAAGTTCCGGTCCCTGCATTCTGATCGTCTAGAAAATGTAATTCCTTAAAGAAGTGTTTGTGGCAGTTCATTTAAAGGCACAGACACTGAAACAGTGCATTCGGAAAAGGAGTAAAACACAAAGAAATTCAAGCATTACAGAAGGCATTATCCGAGTTGTATTTCTGATGGAACATTAAAAGAGACATTTTGGAGACCTCCAAGTCTTACACAAACCAGTTTACAAAGGATTATAATACATGACCTTTAATCAAGGCATATCAAGTCATAGATGGCAGCAATTGAGTGTGACATGCTGGGGCTGATTGTGTTTTTTCACTCATCATTAATAGGCTTCAATCCCACACTTGTGGACAGGACGTAATATCTGGAAAATGTTGTGATTACAATTATTTTTAGTCTCTGCTCCTAGGCCAACTCGCACTGGACACTTGGTAGCAAAATGGAGCTTATTGAAGCAGGAATATAAAAATATGCGGAACACAAAACACCCATAATCTGACTTACCTGATTTGATGTAATCTATCACATATGGCAATGCAGGAATTACTATTTACATTGATGTAGAGTCCACTGTTCACAAAAAAAAGTCTCATCTGACAACTCCTATCATCAAATGTAATTGGTATCAGAACAAATGATGCAAAAATGCACTGTAGACGTACTGTATAATCAAAGGGTTTTATTAAACTATACAGTATAACTATGCAAAGACAAATGAATGCATAAAAAATCAGACATATAGTCAACAAGAATGAACTAAAAGTAGCACAATCTAAAAAAGTATTTTTTTTTCTTTGTTGGCAAATTGCTTCATAATTTGCCTATCATTGCTTCAACTACAAAAAAGGAACACACTTCCACATTTAAAGTCTGTTAAAAAGTATGTGGCATCATGGTGCTAACCGTACAGTATAAAGAAACAGGAAACCCACAGTAGCCTATTAATGGGGCCAGTGGTCATATGATGGAGTATGGATCTTTCATTTAGCTTTCAATTGGCTTGACTAAGCTAAATGGTGCTTAAACTGTAGGAGAATTGTCTACTCTCTAACAAGCAGGAAGAAAATCTCTCTCTCTCTCTCTTTTTTTTCTTTGCATATTCATCACCACTTGCACCCAATTAACCTCCAGCGACTACAAATTTGGAAAGCACCCAAAGCCGCATTACCTTCTGTGCAATGGAACTGACTGCCTTGGCATCTCGCCTTCGTGTATAAGTGGTCAAGTCTTCAGGTATCCGAGTTGAGAAATGCTATCAAAAACAGCACTACATATGCTGTATATTGTTTATTAGTGTTAACTTTTACACCTAAAATATCGCACAAAACTGCAGAGGACTTATTGCACAAAAAGACTTTATTCTCTTTTGTTCCTTGTTTCCTTTTTCAAAACATTAAGTTGCATTTGGAAGGCATCTACGGAAGAGTTTATTCTGTTTGGAGAAAACTGATTGATTGTTTATTCAGTTTAATGTAGCATGGTTGCATTGCCAACAGGTGAACAGAATATCTAGCCCGACTCACTAGCTCCTATATCCATCATGCCTGTCACTCTCTCTCTCTCTCTCTCTCTCTCGCTCGTAACAACCTCCATTTTTCTTACTTAAACCAGGAAGGTCTGTTAAGTGACCTTCCTGAATGAAGTTATTTTGGAAAGAGGGAAAGTGCTAAAATGTGTACAGGCAGTCATTCAGGACTAGGAACTGCAAAAACGATACTAATAATCAGAGCTGACAGAATAATAAATGTGAATCCTGTTGAATTGGAAAAAGACCCAGAGGTGCCAATTTACACTATAGGGTGCACAGCGTGCAAAAAAAACTCTAAGAGTGCATTAAAGCACTTGCCACAGAGCAGGTAACAGTTACTAAAAATGCTGTATGAAAAACAAAGTCCATCCTAAAATACTTGCTGCTTTATTTCAGACAAATTAGGAAAAATATCCTAGATTCCTCGCCGTACAGACAGCAGTCTACAGTATATCACTGCCCAACTGCTTTTTGCTTTCGCAGGCTAATGAATGATTACTTGTACAGCACGAGTCACATTAACAACAATTACATAAAACTTTACTTCAAGCAATATATACAGTAGATGCACGATAGAACATATGTTTTAGGCTATGCAGAGACAAAGACAATCTGCATGACTAACAATGACTGTAAACAGGAAGAATCAAAGGCCACAGTTCTAAATTACTAATACTGTCTAAGGAACTTGCATGATTGCACATCTGTTCTATGTGTTTTGCAGCTGTTGGACAGATGCTGCTTCAGTAGAGAAAGCACCACATTTGGTTTTGTCCTCCTTCTCTGATTTTGTCTCATTTTGTTGTCGTCCATCAAGTCAGGAGGCTGATGGTTGGCAGGTAAAATGCTGTGACACCCATTTAGCACATTACATGTGACGGATGATAGAACAAGTGACCTTTCTCTGGCATGGACAATGAGACAGTGAGGGGGTAGTGGCCAAGTGAAATGAGAAAGCCAGAGCCACATACTGTAACATACCTGTACAAAGTACACAGGGGCAAATCCCCTGCAGCACTGAGGCTCGAGCAACATTTAGACCATTGCAGCTCCATTTCAAACATGACAAGGGGGCACAGAAAAGGTTAGAGAAATTCATGAAATGTATACATGCTATTACTGTATGTCATCTTGTCTACACTAGTAAATCGTAAGGTAGGGTCAGGAGAGCCCTGTGAATTTGTGGGTTTTGTAAGGGCTGGATTTAGGTACAGAGGTACAGAATTTTTTTTTTAATGACATGTATGGTTAGTATAGAGTTCATGAGTTCTTTTTGTTATTCGTCTAAAACAAAATATTTGAGACTTCCTGACCTAGTCTAATGTCTAGTGTAATGCCCTGTACAGTATATAGATCCCTATGATCACTGTTCACTAAAGAATCCAATTTGAGATTAAAAGGATACTCCAGGTACATGAACGTCCCCATATCCCTAAACCTGGCCTGGTTTAAAAACACAAGTATAACTATGCTGTTTTTACAGTAAATACAACTTACTGGACTTTAGATCTGCTTTCACAGTTTGAGAAGACTCAATTTTGTATGTTAGCTTTTTAGATTTTTTTTTTATTGTTTTTTTTTTTTTTTTTTTTGCATTTGCTCTGTCTGATTTTGTGTTTTCTTTTTAAACTTGTTGCAATTTATAACATGTTGTGGGAGGCAGGATGCAAGTGCACAAAAAATAGTAAGAGTAATTAGAAAATTGTAAGACAGTAAATAGCAAGTAGAGATTTTGATTTTGAAAGGATGTGGTCAGAACGTGTTTATCTTTTGTGGTTTTTTTGTCTGCAGTATAACTATCAAGCTTTCTAGACAAAAGAAAATAAATGGCAAATTAATTTTAACTACATATTTCTAAAGGCATACCTTTTTGTAACATTTGAAAAAATGTTGTTAAAAGAATATAGCTTTTTTTCTGAACATATTTTAATCTATATTTTATTAGCTGTACCTTTGATTTAACAATAAATGTGTTAAATATTTACACAATTTACAGCATTTACTTTTTCCATTAACATTTCTTTCTCATTTCTTTTTAATGTAACCAATATTTTAAAAAGTTACAATTCATTTCACATACAATTGAAAGTTACAACAGGCAGTCATTGTTATTATTACTAAGAATAAATAATATAATGAAAACAAACGTTGGTCATGAGCTTAGTCCTTCTCTACATATCCTCCACCTAAGGCAACACGCTTTCCCAAACGATGGATGAACTAGTGGAGAGGAAAAGTTCCACCCTGGTAATCACCTCGTTGTCGTCGTTGAAATGCCTGTCACAAATTGGTCTCTTAAAGTGATGAAAGTGAAGTCAGTTGGTGCGAGGTCGGGTGAGTAAGGAGGTGAGGCAGAATTTTGTGCCCCAAGTCAACCAGTTTGTTGTAAATCTTCTGGTTTCTTTTCGAATGCAAGAGCACACGCTTAAATTTTTTTTAAATGCGCCATTTTGGTTTTGACCCTCTAGCGACATTGTGTTGGACTGGAGGTTTTTATACCAGACGAAATGTTTATGAATATTTGAGTTTTTTTAATACAATAATACAAATTTTATGACCGCCCCTCGTAGAACACTTTTTGTCAGGGAAGCCCCATGGAAGCCACTTGGCTGCAAATACTGCTGGTCACATGTTTGTCACTAATTAATGTTGTCTCGCATCTGTTGTGTGTACCACATCTTAGCAATTAGCTCAGCTTGTTGATGTTTCTTGTTTGAGTTGAGTGTGTTTGTTGCAAAGTCTTTATTAAAGAAGAGTCTGCACCTGCATCTTATCTGACTCTTAATCCTGACACTTTTCAGACACTCTGTGTTTGGTTGAAAATTGCCTTTCCCTGAAGCTGTGGGCCATTTGGTTATTGCACTAAAATTGCCAAGAGTTCAATAATAACCACAACAGCTGAATGCTAATGACAGACACTTCTGCATCATCAATTTGCATTGAGCTTGTTCTTTGTTTCAGGCAAGTATAGTATGTTTTATATCATCAAATTAAAATGAAGATGCAATGAAAAAAATAGTTAATAGCTATTAATTTATACAACTTTGAAAATTGGGCAAAATTTCATAGAATAGAATTACAACAATTAATTCACAAAAAGCATTCATTAATACTAATTCGTCCTCATGTCTGAAGCCAGGCCTATACAGAGGGCTCGTCAGCAAGCATCTGGTGGTTGGATATGCCACGGGACCTGGCCGGGCACAGCCTGAAAGAGCAATGTGCATACCCATCCTCCCCATACCGTGGACCCATCACCTGCGGAAGGAACCGATGGGGTTGGGTGCGGTGCTATTTGGGTGGGAGTGAAGGTCGAGGGCCTCAACAGAGGCTAGCTCTGGGGACATGGACTGTCACTACTCTGAGGGAAGGAGCTGGAGATTGTCTGGAAAGTGGCGTGTTATCAGTTAGATCTGGTGGGGCTTACAGCCTTGGCTCTGGATCCCTACTCCTGGATAGGGTTTGGACTTTATCTGTTCTGTACTTATGCACCGAAGAGCAGTTCAGATTATTCGGCCTTCTTGGAGAACCTAAATGGAGTCCTTCACTGGGTCTCAGTAGGGGACTCCATAGTCCTGCTAGGGGAATTCAATGCACATGTAGGCAATGCTCTGCTGTGGCAGGTGTTCTTACGGACATCTTCAACATCTCTCTGAGCAGCGCCGTCATTCCCATGTGCTTCAAGACCACCACTTCTTCACCAGTCTTCTGTGTCCTGTCACAATGACTACCATCCTGTTGCACTTACACCCATCATCATGAAGTGCTTCGAGCAGCTCATCATATCAAGACCCTGCTGCCCCCCTCACTGGACCCACTGCAGTTTGGGTATCGTCCCAACCGCTCAACGAACGACGCCATCTCCATCACACTCCATCTGACCCTCACACACCTCCACCTCCAGGACCACCACGCTTAGCACTGGGGCCCCCCAGGCCGATTGTGTAGCAACACACAGCTCCAATCACATAATCAAGTTTGCTGATGACACAACAGTGGTGAGTCTCATCAGCAAGAACGATGATTCAGTGTACAGAGAGGAAGTACATAAGCTAATGGACTGGTGTAAAGAAATTAACCTGTCTCTATACAAAAGAGATGGCAACACTCTGGTGAAACTTTTCTGGCATCCCTGCAGAACAGAGTGATGTACACCAGTGGTCAGGGAAAGCATCCAGCTAAAAACTTCAGGGATATGTTATCCCAGGGGACTCTGGAGGCAGTTGCAAGGTACCAGTAGACTCAAAGGATGGCAGCCGCAGCTGAAGCAGAAGCAAAGCAGTGGGTGTGGAAGCCATGGAGAAGTACAGCACCAAAGCGCTTCTAAAAATCCATCCGGCACCTCAGGAGAGGGAAACGGGGAACCAACCAGGCTGTGTATAGCAGGGATGGGACACTGTTGACCTCAACGGAGGAGGTAATCAGGTGGTGGAAGGAGCTCTTTGAGGAATTCCTGAACCCAACTAATCCACCCTCTGCAGAGGCAGAGTTGGTGAGGTCACTGAGTCAAACAACTCCATGGTGGCAAAGCCCCAGGAATTGATGAGATCCGCCCGGGAATGCTGAAGGCTGTGGGTGTTGAGGGGCCTCTTCAACACTGCATGGAAGTCAGGGATGGTGCCTAAGGAGTTACAGACTGGGGTGGTGGTTCCCCTCTTCAAAAAGGGGAACCAGAACGTGTCTGTCAACTACAGGGGCATCACACTACTCAGCCTGCCTGGGAAAGTGTACTTTAAGGTGGTGGAAAGGAGCTTTTTACTTTTGCAGTAATCCGGGAAGTGGCTTAAGAATATGCCCATCCAGGCTACACGTGTTTTGTGGATTTGGAGAAGACACATGATCAGATCACAGATGATTTTCTTTGGGAGGTACTGTGGAAGTATGGGGTGAAGGGATCACTTCTCAGGGCCATCCAATCCCTTTATGCCCAAATTGAGAGCTGTGTTCGGGTTCACTTAAGTAAGACGGACTTATTTATGGTGGGTGTTGTCCTCCACCAGGGCTGTGCTCTGTCGCCAATCCTGTTTGTGGATTTCATGGACAGGATATCAAGGCGCAGCCATGGAGGAGATGGTATCCAGTTTGTAGGCTAACCAGGACACGACTGTGGATACAAGCGGTTGAAATGGGTTTTCTCAGGAGGGTAGTTGGCTTTTCTATTAGAGGATAGGATGAGAAGCTCAGTCATCCATTAGATACTCAGAGTAGAACCGCTGATCCTTTGAGTGGAAAGGAGTGAGTTGAGGTGGTTCGGGCACCTAGTAAGGATGTCACCAGAAAACTCCCTAGGGAGGTGTTCGTGGCACATTCAGCTGGGTGGAGGCCACAGATCAGACTGGGGACTAGGTTGAGAGATTATTTCCACACTGGCCTGGAAACACCTCAAGATCCCCCAGTCAGAGTTGGCTGAGGTGGCTGGATAAAGGGTAATTTGGGGTTCCCTGCTGGAACTGCTACCCCGATTTCGGAGAATCAAATGCAAATGGATGGATGAATAATTCTTTCATAATGATGAATTAATGGCTATTAACAAATAACGAAAAAATAAAGTATATGTATTAACACATTCTGAGTCTTATAAAAATATTTAATATGGTAAAAGTATAGACATCTTGGTAACTAATTCTGTTCATTAATACCATATCTTGCAATATTAAAACACTAAAACAAACAATTTACAATAAAAACTATTTACATGATCACATACTTTATATACTGTTAAGATCAGCCAACATGGCTTAACACTTGATTTGTTACAAAATAATTTGATTATATTGATACACTGTTATAGAAATGTATTAATATACTGTATGCCATGGTAAGTACTATGGAATATAAAAGTGGAATAAAAGTAGTTGTTAAGGTCTAATTTAAAATTCTGTATACATGTGCTTTTGAACTTTAAAAAGGGGATTAGTTTAAATTATTTTGAAATACACATACATAGCATAAACATTCTCTATTATTACTGCATATCATTCTTGCCCAGAACGAATAAACATGCCATTAATATTTAATTATTATCATTACTAATGACTATTCATATGTGACTGAGCTAGGTGTTAATACATACACCTCATTATTTCCTTAATGTGCTAGGGATTAGAGCATGCATTTTTATCATCTCTATTAAAGCAGGAATTACTGTTAGCATTAATTCATGCCTAAACTCATTACCATTTCCAATAAAAAATACATACCAAGATAAACCATATACCATACTGTATGAACTGTGATTTGAGGATAAATGTGACAGAAATAAATTGAGGTGAACTCATACAGGTGTAATCTTTCAGAAGGTTAAATTAAAAGGATTGCTCGGTGGGAGTTTGTTTTTCAGAGTCAGTTCATTGCTTCATAGGGAGACGTGGGCTTAAGTACGCAATAATTTCACACTTGCCCTGCTGTTTGATCCTTTACATACACAGATGGCATTCCTGTCAGCGACGTCAATAGTGAAAGACAAGACAGTTTTTCTATTACCTATGAATTCAAGGTGCAAACGCCTACATGCTTTCTTTCCAAAAATAAAAAAAAGCTTTTTCAACTAAAATAAGTTGGATTTAAACTAAAAGGTTATGAGTGCCAGATCGACTTAAAAAAACATCCATGACCTTCAGGTGCTCCTAAAACTTACTAAAATACACCTGTTACACATAACCTTCACGTATTTCGATTTTAGACAGCAATAAAATTCTTATACCGTAGTCGTGTCTTAACTTTTCTTTGTAGAATTTTCAAGGGTAGTAGAAGAATAATTAACAGATAATAAGAACCTAAGGACCCTGATGTTCACTATTCAGGGAAATTATGATATCATTTCCAGTTGACCAATAAGTTTGCATTGTGCAATTTTTAATTCCCAACTTATGGTATGCAAACTTTGGTTGTTAAAAAGGTTGTTAACAGTAAATGCCTAACTGGCAGGTAAAATAGAATGAAAAATGTTTATTTTCATTGAGGTACAAAAATGTAGCTAATAAGATAAAATCATAAACCTGTGAGACCTGATGATTTCCAGACCTCATACAACCACATTGTTGTTTAAACTCGAGAGACTTATAGATGAAGGTCTGTTTCTATAGAACACTCTGTCTGATAAAATTGGTTTTGTACTTGAGACGAAAACCATTTTCCTTGGAACACATCACTCTCAAATTACTTTTGATATCTTAAGAGATATTCACTTTAAAAAGGATGATAGCTGATGCACTTACTTGAAACTGTATCATTATAAATCAAATTAAACACTGTTTGTGTGTCAAAAAATATTACAGCGTAATAAGCAGTCTGAAATTGCATTCACAGACCAACAGTAACTTGAACAGACCTTCAGAAACATAGTCCAGAGTTGCAGATTCACAAAATGATACTGGAAGTGTGATATTTATTTCTAGTGCAACAAACACACAGTTATGTTGCACTTTACGTTCTGACTGAGAAAAAACTAAACAAAAAATTATTTACATCAACGCTAAAATATCAATCTTTACTTTTATTTGGCTTCTCAGACTGAAAAGACAGTCAGTAGAGGAAGGCTGTAAGAAATACCACATACTGTAAGAGAACAAGTTAATGCCTCTTGTACTACAGTAATGCCTCTTAAGCACACCAGCAAGGCGATTTAAATGAGAGCAATGAAAGTTTATAATATAGAACATGAAATCTGGGAACCACAAATAATTCTGTGTAAAATAAAAGGAATTACTGCAAAAGAAGTGCAACAGGAAAGTGCTGAAGTACAGAAGTACCCTTCTGGCACAAAAGAAGTAAAAGTACTACTGCAGCAGTTTGCACTCTGGCATAGGTTAAATTCCCTAACTTAAAGAAAGTTCTAACTGCCACGTACACTATATAGCCAAAAGTTTGTGGATGTCTCACAATCATACCCTTATAATCCCCATTCCTGATTTAGTATTCCCCCTGCTGTTACAATAGCTTCTACTCTTCAAGAAAGGCTTTACACTAGATTTTGGGGTGTGGCTATGGAGGGTTGCCCATTCAGTCACAATAATATGAGTGAAATATTTCCTGTTTACTTCCTAAACCATTTGTTATCATCTATCTTAGATATACTGCCTGTCCAAAGCAAGTCGTGTATGTCACACACACTGTGGGTATACCAAAGAACCCCCCCCCCCTTTAAAATAATCACACTTTGTTGCTTTGCAGCCTGAAATGAAGACAGACAGTTTTTGTTTTATCCAGTTGTATTTACATAGTGCAACTTTTAACAAGTGAAATATATGAAAACTTGTTAAATGTAACGCCAACATGTCAGAAAAATAAACAAAAACAGAATCACTAATTTGGAAAAGAATAAACCCTTCCTAAGCATGACTTGCAAACTCAATCAGGTGAAGCCAATGGCTAATAAGCTTCTAAATACACACAAAGCCATTTGACTTTCAACTGTGATCAGCTGTGGTCATTTTGATTAGCTCAGCATGAAACCTGGAGCATTTCAGTCCCTGGAAGTGCAGCTGAAACAATCAACTATTGGTGGTAAGGCCTTGTCAAAAGATTCCCGGGATAAATGTGCACACAGACCAAAGACAGGAGATGGATACAAAAAAATTCAAAGGCCTTATCACTACCTAAAAGTACAGTGAAGTCTGTTATTAGGAAGTATTAGGTATTTGGTACAACACAGACCCTCCCTGGATCAAGACCTCGCTCCAAACTGGATGAAAGAGCCAGAAAGGCTACAAAAAGGCCTACAGCAACTCTGAAGCAGTTTCAGGAATTTACAACAAAGATGGATCAATGTATGCATGTGAAAACAATATCACAAGTTCTCCACAAATGTGGAGGCTTGTATGGGAGGGCTGTGAGAAAAAAGCCACTCTTTAAGAATGGCCAGATGAGATGATGGTCAAATGAGACTAAAATTAAATTATTTGGCCATAACCCCCAAACAGATTTCTGGCAGAAATCCGATACAGCTCAGGACCCAAATACCACCAGTTCGGACAGTAAAGCATGGAAGTGGTAAAATCCTGTTATGAAATGATTCTCTGCAGCTGGGACTCTAGAAGGAAAATGGATGGGGCAAAATATCATCAAATCTACCCTCTGCCAGAAAGTGGCCCGATGGAAAGAAGGTTTACCTTCCAACATGACAATTACCCAAAACACACAGCAAAACTGACTACAAAGTGGTTAAAGGAGAAAAAAATTAATGTCTCTGCATGGCCTAGTCAGAGCCCAGACTTAAACCCCATTGAAAATCTGTGGAATGACTGCAGTCCACAAACAATTAGCATCAAATTTAACTTAAGTCGAGCAGTTTTATAAAAAAAAAAGTCTGGGCAAATAAGTCTACTGTAGTTGTGCAAAGCTTTATGTGCCATTGAGAAGGTGATTACCTTCACCTGATTAAGTGTACAAGTCATTTTAAGGGGCGGGTGATCATTTTCCAAATTAGTGATTCTGTTTTTTTCCTGACATGATGGTGCGATATCTTTCACATGGATATTAAACATCGCACTGAGTAAAAACAGTTGGATGAAACAAAAATGTGTCTGTCTTCATTTCAGGTCGCAAAACAAAGGGGGTGATTCTTTTTCATACCACTGTGTGTATACTGTATGTATCCCTTCCACACATGAAACATAAGAACCAACCAAGTGGTCAGAATAAAGATATGGCTGGAAATCACTTAAACACTTGAAGTTGCATGGTAAAAAAGCAGCTGTAAAAACCATGGCTATGTTTAATAGTGAAAGTAAGAGCATTTCCATACACACATGGTGCGATGAGGACTCACAGGATTGGGGATAAATAGCTGTGTGGCCATAAGAAAACCACTTGTTAGTGAGACTAATCAGAAAAACGCTTAAATTTGCCAGGGATCATAAAGACTGGTCTTTGGAGTGCAATAGGCGTATAGATCTGATGAGTTCAGATTGAGACTATCAGACCGATAGGTTCATTAGGGTAAGAAGGAAAGTGCAGGAAGCGATGCATAGTGCATAGTGATCTTATTTTGTATAGATGTAACATGTGTCCACTGGTCAAGCCCCTGGAAGCAGTTCTGTGAGCCAGGTCTAGGATCAGCAACATTATGTGGCAATAAAATTAAGTCAGTTGATGGACTGAACGTACTGAATAACCATCAATGGAGTTTTTTCTGACACATACACACACAGTATACTGGCACATACAGTACAAGTGTGTGTGTGTGTGTGTGTGTGTGTGTGTTTGGCATGTAGCACCTGATGGCAAAAACTGCTCTCTCCTTGGTGTTTAATTTTAGTGTTATTCTTTGTGTCATTTATAAATAATGAAATCCCACAGAGGGTATAATTAAGTCATGACATTTAGGTGGACTTGAAATGCTAGTTGAAATCTGTTAAAAGCTTTCATGCTGTTCACAGTGATGAGACAATGTCCAGGAGGACGTTGGTGTTAATTGTGCTGGGTGACCACACGGCAGTATGTCTTATGTGCTCCAGATGGTCGGGGACAAAACAAGCTGCAGCATTATCAACATGATCAGCTCTGTGTGTACTGCCACTGGTGCATTTGTTATGTGACCATACTCTGAATTAGGAACACTCTAAAAAAGAAATGCCCCCAATCACCCCCCCCCCCACCCCTGCTAGTCCTTTAATTGTGTTTGTCCTTTTCAGTACACTGCCATTTAATCTGCATAATCTGATTGCTTTGTGACATTGTGAGTAGTGAGTTATGATCACCTGCATTTAAACCCTGTCCTCATTGCTAATTGCAACATTCTGTATCCATCCAATACTGTTTTATACTACAAGGTGATTCACTCGAAAGAGGCCCTGAATATTCTGTAATAACTCTCGACAGGACGAAGCAATCTGAACGAAACCACATACAACCTCCTCATCAGTATATGTTTTTGAATGTTATTGCTTTTTTTTTTTTTTTTATAAATTCATTTTGACACATTGTGAGTCACAGTGTGCCATGCCAATGAATATTGATACACAGTATGCAAAGTAAGAGTGACTAAACAACTGTGTAAGCTTAAGAAAACCACTTATTAGTGAGGCTAACTGATACGCTCCCTAGCAATGCTGTGATGCCGTTTGTAAAAGAATGGACAATCAGAAAAAAGTCATGTGGTCTGATCAGTCTCTTTGTCAGACTGATCCTATTCCAGATGGTGGGGGCATTAAGGTAAGAAGAAAAGCAGATGAATTGATGCACCCCTCATGCCAAGTGTACAAGCCTGTGGAAGCAGTGTTATGGTCTGTGTCTGCTTCTGTTGGTCAGGTTTTGGTAAAGCAACCTCTTCTGCACAAAAAATATTTGAAACGGAATAATTCCTTCCCATACTTCCACACCTGATGCCTACTTGTGGTAAATGTTAAAGGAGGGTGTGTTTACTGTAACTGTGAAGATCCGCCAAGAACTGTGCCTGCATTATGTGAGTAAATCATCTCCTTTTGCAGGACCATTCAGAAGTATATTTATATACTACTGTATATTGTGACGGTGAGCTCCTTAGTGCAGGCACTTCTCGCACACAAACACTGTGCATACTGCGTAGGGTGCGTCAACAACAGAATGCACCTAACAAGGGGACGGGCCACCAGAACTGACCTGGTCTGGAGGCTCATCAATTGTGCCACTCAGCGTCTGCGCGGCCTTTAAAAAGGCCTCCTTGGCTTCCCTCGCTGAGTAGTATCAAAACTAACCTTAACTTATACAAGTCTCTTGGTTTCCAAGACTCAAATGCTTCCAAGTCCTGTTTGCCTATGAGAAACCTGGCTGCCAACCGCCCACACGTTCTGCTGTCTCTGCGTACAACGCGCCACCTGTACAGCACCGCCAGTCTCACCTGTTCTGCACAAACCTGTGCGCCTTTAATGACATCACGCCTGCTGAGGATCGGCCCGCGGAGCCGCGACATTCACGAAGCCTGTGCTTTCGTGGCACATAGCATATTCAAAAAGAACTGCATACTTTGCTGCTTGAACTAAGCTTTCATTAAAGAACTGTTTTTGAAACGTTGACATCTGCTTCCCGTGTGTTCTGTGCATGTGTCAGACCCGTTACAATACACTTAAAAAGGTTTTGTGTGCAACTTTACTCAACTGCAGGGTGATTTATTCACTGTGCCAAAACTGTTGGAGATGAAGTTATTTGAAATTTTTTTTAAAGATATTTTGGAATTTGTGCTTTTTAAGAACCTTGTGACTCAAGGAAAACATGCACAATTTTCCTCTATACGTTGCAATATTCTCATGCAGTTTACTTGCTTAATTAGAAATTATAATAATAATAATAATCAATACAAATTCTGAAAAACTACAAAAATGGATTTCTCATTTTGCTGTCAAACTGTTTATATAATCTAATTTTCTTGATTAGGTGATCACCGGAATCAAATCTTATTTAATGAAGAAAACTATGAAAGCTCCTGCTGTGATCATCACTCTTCTCCTGCAGAGCGTCCAGCTGGATGGGAAAAACAGTGCTAGTAGTACCTCAAAAACTTAAGAAGGAAAGTTTTGAATGAAGAAAAGAATGGTTGAATCCTGGCAAAGGGATACATGAGTGTGAGTGTCACAACATGGCAGTGCACAATGGCAATGTTATGCAGCAGACACTGGGGACAATGTAGCTACAGGTTGGCAGAGGGCAAAGCCAGGTCTCGACTGACAGGGATTACTGCAAACTCATTTGAATGTCACTTAGCAAGCATAGGATGACATCAAGTGGCAAACTGAAACTGGGGTGAAGTTCAAAACAGGCTCCTCCTCCTCAGCCAGGCTAAGACTTTCAAAGGACCACAGCAATTTTGACCAGAGCACTGGATTAAGATCATCTTCACTGATGAGTCCATTTTTTCAGCTTTGTCCAACAGATGATTGGGATACCTGGAGAGGCCTACTGTACAAGCTAAAGTGTCTCACAACAACTGTGAAATGTGGAGGAGGATCAGTGATCATCTGAGGGTGCTTTGGAAAGCCTGGGATCAGGCAAATGTGGTATTTGTGAAGGACGCATGAATCAAGCCACATATAAGCTTATCCTGGAAGTACATTTGCTTTATTTTGCTTTGAACGTGTTTCCTAGTTCTGAGCATTGTATTTTTTCTGACAGGACAATGCTCTCTGAAACATAGCCAGGCCAATCAAGGTGTGGATGGAGGACCCCAGATCAAAACCATGCCATGACCAGCCCAATCTCAAGATCTGAAAACCCACTGAAAACCTCTGGAAAAACTGAGGTGCTTTTAATTTTGCCCCAAGAGTGACATGAAGCAAAAAGACAGGTGGAGAGGATGTCAAGACACTAGTGAAGGGTGGGTCATGAACGATTCGTCTTTAATGTGACTCAGAAGAACGAGTAGTCTCGGAGAGTGATTCGTTCATTTTCTACTTGGCGCGCATGCACAAAGCATTGCAAAACCTCTGTAGGTAACGTGCAGGAAACAGAAATGAGTAGTTACCTCTAGAGTCTTTTAGTCCGAATTGTTCGTTCTTTTGTCACGTGACTCCCATAGACGCTATGCAGTGCATTACACAGGAAACAGAATTGAGCGGTTCTTCTCATGAGTCTTCCAGTCCAAGTCATTCGTTCTTTTGTCACGTGACTTCCATAGATGCTATGCAGTGCAATAGATTCAAAAGAACGAACGACTCGGACTAGAAGACTCAAAGGTAACTACTTATTTCTGTTTCATAAACCGCACAATTCTGTTTTCTGTGTAATGTACTGCCTTGCGTCTATGAGAGTCATGTGACAAAAGAACGAATGACTCGGACCAGAAGATATGAAAGGTGAGCTGCTCATTCTGCTTATCATAATATGTCCTTAACTGCACTGTAATATTTTCATTACTGAAGCTATAGCCGAAATTTGTGTATGTAGACGTGTTGAGGGTCTGTTTATTGAAAATGTAACATTTTGTTTAATTTCTGATCAAAAGAACAAAATGAACTCAAAAAAGATTTGTTCATTTTGATGAACGAGAATCAAATAACCGAGTCACTAAAATGATTTCAAGACACATGAAAGCTGTGATTGCAAATCAGGGTTATTTCACAAAATACTAATTTCTGAATGTCCTAAGTTGAAACATTAGTATTTGTCATCAAACCAAGTCAAACCAGCTCTTGTGATATAGAGCTTCATTGACTTAACAACTACAACTCATGCCTGACTGCTTGAATTTGCATGAAATCTGAAATACTTAATCAGGATAAGATTGATGGCATGTGTAAAGTTTGGAGCATGATCATTTACAGTATAGGCAGTAGTCTTATGTTCAAAAAACTATTTCTAAAGAACCAAAAGTCTAATCAAACTGAAATTTTATATGCAGATGCATTTTAACCAACTTTTTGATCTTTAATTAAAAAACATTATCATCATCACCTAATAACCCTTCATTGCACAGCGATGGCATTAGGCTATTGTCACACAACTTGAACCATTGAACATGCATTCTATAAATACATTCTACACAACTATGGTCTGTGTATTTATTTATTTATTTTTTAACTGTGCATGTGGCAAGACCTTGCCACTCAACCGCTATTTGCAAAAGTGTTTGGACCCAATGGGGTATTACTATTTATGAAGCTCAGCAGCTTACCATTATTGTCAGGATTTTTAGGAGTTATATCTCCTTTGCGGTCTAAATCCCCTTCTGTCTGCAAAGCCAAATGTGGTCTCTAAACATATGAAAACATTAACAGAGGTAATGATGCAATAAATTATGCAAAATATTTCAGGATGCAGATCAGTTGTGCAAGATGGGTGTTTGTTTTTTTCTGCCTGATCAGTACTTTTGAAATATACCTAAAGCTGAACTCAATAAAACATGGAAATATAACGCTTATTATCTTGAATGACAGAGATATAGCATGGTAAGGTGCTTTCCATTACTGTTAAGCACCTTTGAAGGCCAGATTCAGCACCCCTGTTTCCTGGCTGCAGAGTTAAATAGGATTATTACACATGGCTGAGGAAGATGGCCCTCCTAACCATCCATAGGGCAGTAAACTGGGTCATACACACAGGAATGTATGAAGACCCCCACAAGGGCGATGTAAAAAAAATATTTTTAGGTTACAATCCGTGTGCATGGTTAACTAAACTGAGTTGACTACATTTATTCCTTGATAATGAAAAAATAGGTTTCACCACAGTTTTGCTCTTGATACTCTACTTTCAGCATTTGATATTATAGTTGTTGTGTCTACGCTAATGAAACTGAAATCACAACCAGGCATCATATTAATTAATTTTATTATCTGACTTTTAAAAGGAGACAGTAAAACAAATAAATGTATCTAACATTTGCTAAAGGTGACATATTGAGTATGAACTTGAAAACAATACCTGGGTCTGTTTTGGGAAGCACGATTTGCAAATTTAGCTTTATCGGTCCTAGGAAGTGTTTACTTTCTAAAAAAAATTCAATTCAAGTTTTTAAAAAGGGCATAGATAAAAACTGTTTGTGTATACTGAACGTGTGTGCATACATTTTTTGGGCCCCTCTACATACAGTGGGGCAAAAAAGTATTTAGTCAGCCACCAATTGTTCTCCCACTTAAAAAGATGAGAGAGGCCTGTAATTTTCATCAT
>JAQMYG010000019.1:13171082-13186909 GCA_030014215.1 Clariallabes teugelsi | reverse complement strand
GAAAACCTTGTGAAGACTTACAGAAAACGTATGACCTCTGTCATTGCCAACAAAGGGTATATAACAAAGTATTGAGATGAAATTTTGTTATAGACCAAATGCTTATTTTCCACCATAACTTGCAAATAAATTGTTCTAAAATCCTACAATGTGATTTTCTGGATTTCGTTTTCTAATTTTGTCTCTCATAATTGAGGTACTGTATACCTATGATGAAAATAACAGGCCTCTCTCATCTTTTTAAGTGGGAGAACTTGCACAATTGGTGGCTGACTAAATATGTAAAATATGTAAAAAGAAAGCTTCACTTATCAAACACTGTGACTTTTCACTGTTAAATGCACACATAATGTGTTTAATATTAGGCTTAGAATATATGGTGCATCTCCAGTACCATTCTAGTCCCTGTTTATGAGCTGTTACAGAAATAGTAAAATATTCGACTAAGCACATTACCATAAGCCAGTCATTCATGTTACGATCATACATGTTCAGCTCCCTGCTGTGAAAATGACTCAGCATTTATTTTTTTAATTCAAGAATTTAGTTGAAGTGTTGCATACAGTAATTACTCTGTAATTAATCTCTGATAAAACAATGCACTGACTAATGTTTGGGTGTGATGTCATAACTAGACCCTGGAACCACAATTGCTCACCACCGCCATCGCTAAGGTCTCAAAACAAAATTAGGTGTTCAGCATACGGATTCCAAACAGTTTAATCAGAGGTGTAGCGCTATTTGATTTAAGAATCAAATGAAGTATGCATATGTGTATTTGCATGGTTAAGCTGTGGCTCATTTGGAAAAAAGCAACATTAGAAAACTATAACAAGACTATTATTTGTTCAACTGTTAAAATGTCTTTTTTTCATCATATTTAGAATATTATGTGGCAGTAGCTATGTACATTAATTATGTTGGCTATGTACATTAATTATTATGGCTAAAATCCACTTAGAAACTGAACTGATAATGGTTTAAACCTCTAAGCCATTCCCTAAGGATTCAAACCAGCTGCGAAGGCCTTACAAATGGTTCTGTGGACTAGTCATAACACACCAAGTATACCAAAATAGCATCCCCAATGCAACATGCCTTCCTGCATCCTACAGTACATGCAAAAGTACCAGTACTACCACAGTACATCGGTAGTTACCAAATAATTCATTTCACTAACTCGTAATGTACTTTTTTGTTAAGTGTTTGGGATAATATTTTATATTTAGTACCTTTTTTAATACATTTTATATATATATATATTTTTTGACAATTTAGTACTTTTAAATATAACATTAACCACCTTTTTATTTGTCTTTTTATAGCCCAATGTTTTCTCTTTATTGGTAGTTTAAATAGCAACAAACACAGAACAATCTACTCACTGTTAGTTAATCTGTCTGTGTCACCATATACCCGTTTGAGTTCTGGTAATCATTTCTGAATTAAAAAAAACGGCGCTGCTCTATCACATTCTGATTGCTCTGATTGGGATGATGGCACATTTATGCAGCGTGATTTATCCTCACTTTGCCTGTATGCACAGACGCTCAGCCACACTGATGTGCTGTAATCTCAGAGATGACAGGACATGGCAACCATCAACAATCGTTTGAAAGGCGGCACAAAAAAATAATGCATTCGATCTTTAGACTTTATTAGTTAAACGTTCAGCAGCAATGATATATAAATAGATAAAATACTGACCTATATAAATAGGTCACATTGACCTATTTACAGTGTTGTAATGTAACAAAGTACAAAGTAGATATCTGTGCTTCCTTATTTATATTTCTGCCGACTTTCACATTTACTTCATAAATAAAATGCGAAAACGTGTACTTTTACTCTGATACACTTCTCCTGAGCATCTTTACCTAGAGTTGGCCAGAGCCAGTGGAGCCAAAACCGTCTGGGGAGCAAACGTATCTAGGACACGTCAAACTTTCATGTCGACACATAAAAATTGCATGTGTACAAGTTGTAAAAAATGAATGTCTCAAGCATCATGATGTCTCACATCCAATCAATAAACATGTGAAACTTCAGTGTCTGTGTGTTTTTTTTTTAATGTTTTTGGACCTGATTGCTTGCCATACACACCCATGGTAAGAAATGTTTTTTGTGCGATGGATAGAAAAATTATTCTTCCTGGATGAGGTGCCTTTCACTTACTCACTCAACTTCTATACCGCTTTATCCTGTATTCAGAGTCACGGGGACCTGGACAGGGGGCCAATCCATTGATGGGCACACACACATACAGTACACACACTCACACACCTATTACGCCAATTTGTCTAACCTGCATATCTTTGGACTGTGGGAGGAAACCGGAGTACCCGGTTGTAAAGCTGGTATTAATGCAATTTGTTGTTTATCATTCATCCTCAGGAAACACCCTATATTGCTTTTCAAGGTCTTTTCTGTGGATTCAGAGACAATCCTGGAATTGCAGGAATACACCTTTAGAAGGACTGCAAAACAGCACCGTACACACTCATTAAGAATATCTCGCAAAAACTGGTGAAAAGTGGAAATATTTACCCCGGATGGGACACTTGACGATCACAGGCCATCATTCATACATGTATTTCACTGAAAGTACAATGCCAGAAAGACAGAAACAAAAAACAAAAAGAAACTAAGAGTCTAGGGTTGAACCAGGGACGCTAGAGCTGCGAGGTGGAAAAATACTTGCTGCCTTAAGTAACAAGCTAGGTAGCTTTATACAGTAGTATGTTAGCCTCAAAGCAGCGAGTTGAATCATGTACCTGTCAGTGTGCTGGGGGAAGCTCACACTCCTGTTACTTCCCCTAGCAGTAATGAAAGATCAAATTACAACATGGACAGTTCGGAGGCAATTTGAATATGACATATCACATATGGTTTAATATGGGTTTTGGAAGGCAGCTGCTCTCCCATCTTTTCGGTAAGGCACAATGCCATTGTAAATATGATGTAAACTAGCCCTAACCGTTGAAAGACCACTGTTTCAACCACATTGGTGACACCAGTAATCCGCCTAATCCACTCACAACTGGTTTTCCTGAACTAAATATTCTAGTATCTTGTTTTGTCTAAAACTATTCATTTCAACAAATTAGACTTTATAGTTTATGAAAGTCAAGTCCTGCAAGACTCCAGCTGGGACTGACCAAACTTAAACACACACAATGAGGTCAATTTCATCTAAATGTAACTGAATATAATCAATAATTAATTATAATAATTCAATTCAGTCCAACGGCTGGATATATAAGTAACGCATGATGCTGATGGACTTCCTTCCTTGAACAGAAACAGAAATGGAACTAAAATGAAAGAAAGCATGAGGTTTATTTATTTATTTATTTTTATGTAGTAACACCCTGGAGGATGAAGGAGCTTCAGATTAATATGACCCTGATGTCTCACCCGTCTGAGGGACTAAGGAATCATAAAATTAAGGAAACAGCAGTTTAACATCCCAATTACTGCACTCGATGCACTTTGGAAGCAATTTTGAGTTAACACTTCATTTGGCAGCAGAATTGAGGCCCACGCTGTAATGTGATGAAATCTGGAAGCCAGTGTGGAAAGCATATTTTTGAGCTATTTTTTTTTCTCCTTGTATTAGGCAAGTTTATTAGATAGCATATTAGTCTTCATAGCAGACATTTATCAGAGAGTGTGTCACAGAATAATACGCTCTATAAATAACACATCTCATAAATGGATTAGCTGGGCAATAACATTCACAGACAGCAGAGTAAAGGTACAGAACTGAAACCAGGACAAAGTACATCTCCACATCATACGGATAAGACACGTCATATATATTTATTTTATATATAAAATTACTATTTTTTACTTTTACTTTAATGCGAGACATTTATGGACATTTGTGGAATGAAAAAAGGCCATGCTCATTAATGCAGAAATATACAGGTCTGCCCAAAACTTTTACTAAATGTCTAACCACGATGCTTTCTGAGATGTTTCTGCAGTAAAAAAAGTTCTAAATCACCAGTGTTGCTATGACCCATATTGAACCTTTATACTAACGGGGTGCAAATACTTATACACTAATCAGGCATAATTTTAAAACCATTAACATTAAAACCACCTTGATCTTAGATTCCCCATGTGCACCAGGGCTACTCTGGCCCCATGGGTTATGGATCCACAAGACCTTTGGATCAGACTTGTTTGTCCAGTGCATCCCATGTATCCTTGATCAGATTGGGATCTGGGGAATTTGGAGGCAACCTTGAACTCTTTGTCTGCTAATCCCCTTATGCAACAGGCTGTAATGAAGTGGGTTCTAATACCTTCCTGTCATGGCTAGTGTTTATTCTACTCTGCGCTTTGTGCCGCATTGGCTTTTTTGGCATGAAATTAGGCTGGGCTGTGTGGACTGGCCTTTGGTTCCACTTGGTGGAGGTGAGCCATGGGTTCCCATGATCCAGGTTACTTGTATATAATTGATAATCAATGTTATTCAATAGGGCAGTTAATGTTATGGATAGGAAAAGACCCAGACATGTTACAGAAGTTAAAACCTATTTTATTTTACCCTGCACAGAGCTTCACACTTTACACAACAGCCAAACAACATACTTTTTTTTTCTTCTGGTAACTATGCACAAAGTGAAACACCCACTCACACGCGCACAAGTTACATACCTGGTGTGTTGAGTAGTCGTGATGAGCGGCAGATGTAGGCAATGTATTGCTCGCAGTGTTCTGCAGCATCTGTAATGGCACTGATCTGCTCTGTTGTGGCACTGTAGTTTAGATGCAGCACTGTGCGTCTCTCCCTGCTTGAACCTGACACCGTCGTCCGGGCTGGAAGGCTGTTCACCACCATTGTCCACACCTTGTCCTCTGTCATGAGAAATCAAAATAGTATTTTTAGCCACTTAAGACCAAATGTCCTCATAAAGAACATTACATTCTCTCCCAACTACACTGTTTATATATCCTTGCATGATGCTCATATGATAATATTTTTTTGCTAAACCTCTTCACTGATTAAGTTCACAGTTATTATCAGGTGCTAATAAAGAGAAACAGTGTGGAGAAAATGCACTGTACACAGCAATAGTCTGGGTCTCAGGAGGTTAACTGAAAACTAAATTGAACATTCATGAGATGTTGAAATAATTTACATATTACCCAATTTAGATTTGTATTGCCTGAAACTGCTTGTACTGATTGCCATTGTAGTACTTCTTGTATTTTGTGTTTTAAGACTATAAAATAAACATAACGTATTTACGTATAATGCCAATTATTTTAATTAACACCTTTTCTTTAAAAAGCTATTAAGGTTTTGTGAATTTGCTTGCCTGTCCCAAACCATGGTTATATCCATTGTAAATTCTTCTGACTATAGGACTTATGCATCTGACATCACAACGTATGTTCACCATGGTCCTGTATGTTCGCCATGGCTCGCCATGGGCCCACATCTGGATAAACAAAGCTTATTAACCGGCGGTCAGTACAAAGACCTTCATACAAAACACATCTAATAACATTATGTCATCTTATACAACACTTTGCCTCCTTAGTAACTGCTTCTAAGTTGTTCTGATTGGCCCCTGAACCATCCGTGTTGTGTTTTGCAGCTAACACAAGCTACAAAGCTAAGCAGTTCCTAAACAAGGCTGAATCCCAAGTCCCTCTCAACTCCTTAACAGTGACACTACTTGGTGTTTGGAACAAGGAATTCTATACCCTACATAGTGTAGCACATTAACTTTCCATTTTACGCTATTTGGGATTCAACCCAAAGACAGTTAGTTTGCTATTAATTAGAAAGCTTGAAATGTCAGTACTGTATTAGTTAACGTTTCCTGCATATCATTTTATGAAGCATAAAGCTTATCCAATAGCATTGTCTCAATGGCAACAGAAACACTGAATGAGCTAACGCTATTGCTAGCAAACAGCATCAAATCCAGGAGGAATCACATATTTGTACTGTACACTGTCTGAGAGGTTATCACATTATGAGAACAAATCAAACTTCTTCAAATTAACATCCGTATTACCTTCTTCATCCATTTTTACAGTCTTGTTCATCTTTTAAATAAGTTGCGAAGTCCACCATAACATACAGCATATAAAAAATTATTAGCAGAACAGAAGCTATCGATTGCTAGGTTATTCTTTCTTTCGGTGTAACAAATCATCAGGTCATCTTTTAGGTAATCACGCTACCACCAGGTAATCGTTCTGTTATTCCTTTGGTTCAAAAATACACGTCAAACAAATATAATCAACAAAAATACATAGAAGGCGTATATCGGTTATGGAAAGAAGAATCATAATGTTTTGCTCATTTTTTTTTTTACCTCAAAAATGCTTCTGCACACTTTATACTGTAGGTCTCTTTCTGGAATAAATTCCCTCCGCTCTCCATCTGCTTGATTTTGCAGTCAGTTCGATTTAATCAGTGCCTCTGATGCTCACTGGAGGGATTTGCAATGTTTCTTGAAGATGCCATTCACTCTGCATCTCAGAAACTGACATCATTTTATGTGCTGATATCTTACACATTCCATATGGCTACATACAGTGATTTAATTTAATGGATGGTATTTGATTGAGTACAAAGACAACTTAAAAACAGAATCTAAGACGTCTGCTCTGTTACAGCTCCAGGTTGACTAATGGCGATACATGGCCTTTTCAGGGGACCGTGTTGGATTAGCTTATGAATAGGGTAAGTTGTTGTCTCTAGTCTGCCACTTAGGGTAAAGAATGTGACTTATTTAACCAGACTACAAGCATGCCTCTATGTCATTCAGGAATTTAATTTAATGCAAAAAAATTTTTTTCTTTAAAACTAGTAATTAAATGAATAGCAAAAAGCAGGAATATGCAATGTCTAAAAAAAAACGTATATAAATATTTTCGATTTTTGCTAAATAAAGTTCTTGGTCCTCTTACGTACAAATACCCACATTCTTATGCATTTATACTAGTGCAGGCATGAATATACAATATGAATATGCTGTATGAAGGAGTTTTTTGCAAGGCTTATAACAAAACCAATAAGAAAACATAGATGTTTCTCTAATATTTATTGCTTTTCCAGGAAAAGAAAAAAAATAAAGAGCCTAATTGTTATTGTGGTGCAGCTGTTAATTAGACTGTTTTATTGGTAATGATTGTACCTGTAATTGCACCAAACAGTCATTACCGATAAACCTTTAATTATATATCCACACCTATTAAGAAATGTATTTACCTCTCTACCTCCTACAATATCATGGAATTTAATTACCAGTGTAATCAGTGTAAGTTTTTCTCGAGTTTACACATAACAGCACAAATTCTTTTCTCTTGTTTTTGTAAACATGAATGACAAAATTCTCCATAAATTCTCCAGCATTACAGAACTTAAAAAAAGATGAATGCAACGTATACAATGTTTGGATGCATTGTATGTTTTAATGGCTTTATGTAACATACTGTATGTTTAAAAACAAAGGATTGGCAAAAAAATTATTTTTAGATGCTTTATCTAAAAATTTTTTTGACACCAACTATTTTTTTTTTGCCAAAACTATACCACTTGTATGATCCTGTTAATTTCTGTTCCACTTATGTACCATGTGTGGCACTTTGTTTCTTTTTCCAATTATAAATATTATATAATTTGGTGAAATGGCTTTGGTGTTTTATTACTGAGGATACAAAACTGGTTAATTTCTTAATACTGGGATCAATGGGATGCTGCTATATAAATTACCTGTCATGTTGCAGATGACTCTGAATGGCCCAAGAGGTCCACTGCCATCAGGATCGATCCAGTAGACGTCTGAAGTCTTCCCCAGGTGCTTGTAAGCCTCACATGACTGCTCATAGACAGCTAAACCAAAACACAACAACAACAAAAGCATACGTTAAATGTGACAGCAAAACCATTTTAACTTCTTGTTGGAGAGCCGTAGGATGTAGGATGCGTCAGTACAGTATGTGAATGCAGAAAACCAGCTTAAAGGGGGACAGAATAGTCAGAGGACAGAATTAAACTTGATGATCACAACATTTGATATAATATATTGTCATTTAATATAAATTTTAAACAATGTTCTATAAGCAGCAATGGATTTTGCAGTTATAGCAAAATCGAATGGTTTCATTTTCAGTAATGAAGATTGGAGGTGCTGAAACATGATGCTTCAAAACAGTTAAAAAAAAAAAAAAACAATACGTCTCATTATAGGCAATCAGCAAAATGCAACTATTACTGTATATATACTGTGTTTTCTCTTTTTAATAATGAAATGGTAAAGTTTATTCAAGGCAGAGGTGCTTAATGCATTATGTAAAGATCATTGTGGACATTTGTGCAGCGAGAGTCAACAATCACAAAGAAGCTCAGGTTAGATGTTGAGTGATTTAGCTGGGGTGTGGGTGTTGCTGAAAACAATATGTCCTTCATGTAGTTTTAAAATCAATAGAATAAAAGAAATACAAGCTTCAAGGTTTGTGCCAGTCTGCATTATAAATGCTATTCCATCAAAAATGTCTGTGAAGAAATGAATCTTAAGCATCCCTGTTTACTTCCTTGTCTGGTGCATGTCAGCTTTGAGCGAACATACAGTACTGCATCCTTTTAGCTATGAATACCTCATCTTTTTAGCAGATTAGAAAAGCGCACCATGTGATGTAATAATATTAATAAGAATCCTTACGTAGGGCTTCAGAGGGGTCAACGTAATAGGAGTTTGCGAGAATGCTTATAACACGCATGGAAAGACCTTCACGTTGGGACATAGTGTGGGATTATTAATTAATGAACTGAAAAGAAATGAAAGAAAACTGAAAACACAAAATAAACAGAGCTCCGCCGTCTCCTCGAGACCTGATGGGGGTCTGTAAAATAAAAATAAAACTGATCCTCTCGGGTCGTTCGCCCTTACAGAGGAATTATGTGTGTTTTATGTGTTTAACACTTTTACTCAGAATCTCGCTTGCTTGTAAGAAAACTGTGGCTGGGCCTTTTGCTCTGTCTTGTCTTGTCTTGAACGCATGCTTTGTCTTTGTCTAGCGGTGGCCATGATACCTTTACCAGTACTACCTAATGATCGCACAAAATGCTAAGTCGTCTAGCAATCACGTGTCTGGGTGACTGTAAATAAATACGTTAATTAAAAATGAAAATAAATAATAATAAATAAATACAAACAAACAAACAAATAAATAAATAAATAAAAATTTATAAAAAACTTTGTCCCCACAGCTAAATAAGAAATTGACCAGCTAGGCTTTTTCTAAAAAAAGAAAATTACACTTTGGTGATGACTATAAAAAAGCTAATTCTACTTTTTCTCCTTTGAAAAAGTCTGAAACTGTCAAGTTGCAACATGTTCAGGAAACACATTTCATATCACTGACTGAATGGAGTTACTGGAATTGTAGGACGTGTACGTACAGGAGTGACACGTAGCTCCAGCATACCCTGTATCATCACAGGAACAGCTGAAAGTGTCCCAGGTCTGACTGCATCTTCCTCCATGCTCACAGTGATTGGGCAAACATCTGGAAAGCAAGACAGAGGATCATTAGAATGAAATCAGGCTTACAGCAACTGCAACTGCAAAAAGGGCAAATTAATGTGCAACAAGATGGATTTATAAACGTCAATTCCTTTTAGGCACAAAATCCTTTAATTAAGGAGTTTCCAGTGGAAACAGGCATGAGGCAAAAATATCATCATTAACAGACATCATGTACCTTTGGCATTTTTGTAGTAAATAAGATGGAAAAAACTAATTTAGTGTACATGAAAGGTGCATATACTGTAGCCTTAACCTGACTCAGAAAACGTAATTACAAAGCACTGACATAATAAAAGATTTATTCAACAAACATAACACATATTTACTTTACTATATTAGCAATTCTACATACAGTAACGCATCTCTATTTTGAAACGTGATTTAAAGTTTGATTAATAGTACACATTAGATTATGTGGTGTGTCCACCATAGTACCTTAGTTCACCATACAGTAGCAGAACTAATATACTAATATATTAGAATGAGAGTTGCATTATTTGAATTACAGCCAGCTACCACAGATTTGCAATTTTCCAACAATTACAGTGAAATTTTATTAATGAACATGTAGAACATTTTATGGTTAGATTTAATGTCCAATGAAATAATACAGTACATTATGGATTTAATGTTGTGTGTAATGTTGGTTCTTATCATCACTTATGTTATACCCGTGCTAAATCTCTCTCTCTCTCTCTCTCTCTCTCTCGTAGCTAAAATGGTGAACTTAAGATGTAAGATTAGTCATAAGGTAAAGTCTTAAGGTAATCTTAAGCTATAGGTTATCAGTAGTTTGTAGTGCAGTGTAGAATTTCCATTTTGTCACAGACACTTGAGGTGCATCATAACTCTTAGTGGCTGGATGAAAACACTATTGGGCTATTATTAATCAGAAACAAAATCAAACAGAAGCAGAAAATATTACATCCACTATCAAATGCTTTTTTTTTACTGTAACATCCACAAAACTAATTTGCATGTACCTTTTCTGAACAAGAGCCTATTTAATTTAAATTATGCTACACTTAGAAAGAAGGTGAATTTTATCATTAAATTATTCTAATTAGATACAGTAGATTTGCTTACTTTTAAAGTGAAATAATAAAGGTATTACTCACACCTGCTCATAGCAAAGCTAAAGAACCAGTTTTAGGAATTGAGGTGGGAGACCACATATCAAAAAGTTGTAATCTGTAAAAAGTCTTGCTGTCCACATATACATACAGTATTTGACCTTGATGATACCTCAGGTTTCGGAGTATACAGTAGTGTGACCCTCTGGTTTTATGCTACATTTAAGCAATATCTCATAGCAAGAGTGCTTGTGCACTCAGCATAGCTATGGTTTGGATGCAGGTAATCACAGCTGTGATGATATTCAACACTACAGCATGATTATGAGAGTGATTTTAATATTTGTAATTTTTAATGTTACAATGTTGTATTGTATTTGAGTAAATATTGTATTGTAATAAAATTGTATAAAAATTAAATAAAAAAATTTTTTTTTACCAACAAAGTCTGGTATTTTAAATAAAATTGTTTTTAATTATTGGTCCATCAAGAAGAATTATAATCAAAGCTAAATAAAATGTTTCATGTTGCCATGCCAACACAGACTACTGTAAATAGCAGCCCAGAATCTGAATCAGAACGTGTCCATGACACGATGCTTAGGCAGGAGAAAAAAAAGTTGAACTTTCTAAAGGTTGAATGGGTGGGAATGAAAACTGTTTTTGTTTGTTTGTTTGTTTTCTTATAGAGCACAAGTTAGGCTGATAACGAGATACTTAATGAAGATAATACAGTACATTTACATGTTACAGAAAAAATCTCTAGTTTACTTATTTGGCATGCAAAACATTGTTGCAGTATGGAAAATGTCGTAGTGAACTTCAGCCAAGATTTTACCTCTCAATCCTTGAGAATCAGAGTGGAAAACATTTGATATCAAGGCTATGTAATAATCATCCTGAAAACGTATGGAAAACATTAGCATATTTATCCACAGATCCTCTTTCTTTGTCCCTAGGTAGGAGGTCTAATTAAAGAGGCAAAGATATAATTAAAAGCTTCACTGTGTTTTCTTCTTGATGCAATTAGACACCCAAACAAGTTCTTTAAATTAGGCAAGGGTTCAAAAGTGTCAGTATTTCATTTGAAGCTCATGTGGATAATATTACTAGGGTAGGATTTTTGGAATTCTAAAAAGATTGCCAAGATAAAGAATATATTGTTACATGAAACAGGAAACTTTGTACACGATTTGTCACCTGGATGTCGGCTGGATTATTGTAACGTCCTACTGTCTAAATGTGCAACGAGGTGCAAAAACAAGCTCAAGTTAGTCCAGAATGCAGCAGTCAGAGTCCTCACTGGAACAGGGAACAGAAGATACGAGCACATCACCCCTATCTTATACAGACTGCATTGGCTCACTGTGAAATTTCGCATTGATTTTAAAATACTACTATTGACCTATAAAGCACTAAATGGTTTCGTGCCACAGCACCCGAGTGAACCGCTAGTGTTTTATGATCCATCATGCCTACTTCAATCAAAGGAAGCAGGATACTTGTCAGTGTCTCGTTTTGTAAAAACGACAGCAGGGAGTAAAGCCCCTTACTTACAAACCCCCAAAGTTATGGAATAGCCCTCCAATTAATGTTTGGGACTAAGACAACTTCTCAGTGTTTAGGTCTAGGCTGAAAATTAGTGTATTTAGCCAAGACCTTTGTGAATAGTGTCATGGCAGACATATGGGCACTACTGCTTACCCTGTAGCTCCTAAGTCTTGCAAAACACGACACACATTCAGCACCACGGCCAGCTCCACTGCACGCAGGAGAAGGGCGGGACGACATAACTCTCTATGGCTGGCAGAGCAAAATTCCCCACCGTCCTGGGATTCACCTCCGCATATAAATGCAGCTGGAAAATGGCTCGCTTATCTGCACTCTGTTTTGCCCAAGCAGACTCATACCAAGCTAAAAGCCTGCAGACAAGGCATCTAAGCCTCGGCATTTACATCCTCAGCCTCGGCCGAGCCTGGCCCATTGAGCAACTTCAACTTCCCGCCGCTACTGCCAAGGAAGCAGAGACTTCTCCTTCTCCTTCCCTTCCCACTGTGCCTTTTCCCCTTCACTTTCCATACTTGCACAGAAACTTGCCACAATAACTTAACCACTGAGCTGTAATATGGCGATTCACACACCAGGTTTTATAGAAAGAATGAGACACTGCTCATGTCATTTGTTGGGCGGCTTTATTAGCACAGCTGAATGCACAACGTTGGTCTCATGATTTGTAGGCAGAGTTATGAATATGGAACTTTGCAGGGACTTTTTTTTTGTTCTGCCACCCTCTCTTGGAGGGTAGTAGATGTTCTGTTGGGACATTATCTGTCAAGAACGTTGCGATTAATTGGGATAGGGCCCCGACCATCTGGTGTTGGAGCATTAGACCATGAACTCATCCAACACCCACAACATCTCTGTTACTGAGCGCACATATTGGTGGCCTTGTCACTAATGCCATATATAATAAAGAAAAAGTTAGACAGTGGGAAGACTAATTTGTCTAAGGTCGTGTTCATTTTTATTTCTTTTTGACGACCTTTCTTATCAAGGTGGAAGTCACACTGTGGACCATACCTGTGGTTCAGAGGAACATGGCAGAGTGATGGTGATTCAGAAGTATTCAAAACAGTTTTTAAATGTGTAACTCATTTTGTATGGTTTGTTTCTGAGTCAAGTTAAACCAATTTCCTTAGGAGCTACTTTGAATAATATACTAATAATCAAAAGAAATCTTTGCGTTGTGTGTCTTTGTGAATCTTTGTGAATTTTTACCTCAATTTCAGACCTACAACTAGGAAAAGACAAAGAAAATGTCCCTTCAGCAATAGTTGAAAACCAGGATGACCAAAATAACAAGAACGAAAAGGCTCGATTTCTACAATCCACAAATCATAACACAGAACAGGTAAACACAATCAGACAACAAAAGCCCCCCAGCCAATAATTGACTTAATCTTTTGGCGACATTCATCCTATGATTAAACTTGACATAGCCAACCTTTTTTGGAGCTTTATTTGGCAGAAAACACATTACTGACTGTAATTAATGAAGTTAAATCATTAAAACCTAAAATATTAAGGGCATGCATTTACTTTTATATAAAAGGACATTGTACTGTCTTCTCATTTGTCTATAAGAGATTTAAAATTTTAAAACTTTAAAACTTTGTGCTTACAAAATTTGTGGATTATTTATAAACATACTACTGTGTATGTGTATTCTTTTAGGAATCTGCAAACTATTTAGCCTTAATTAACCGACTAATAATGTTTTTCTTGCGGCGAGTCATGATGGTGCCAGATGTAGAATCATCTTATCAATTATATGTGATTATCAAAGCGCTAAATGGTGTGCTACCTTAAATAGAAAATCAGTCTTTCATGCACACTTCTGTAAATATAGCACTTAATTTCAATTTGTTTTGTTTTATGCAAAAAAAATTACACGCAGCTTCGCTAAAAATTATAAACGAGGACATGGAAAACAATTTAATCTATATTATTCTATGTTTAGGTATTAAGTGCTTAACTAGTTATAATAATAAACTGGTTAATAAATTATAACTTCTTTTTCTTTTTTTTTTTGCACAATCAAAAGATCTTGTGCATAATTTCTTATATCCTGCCTGCCTGGGTAGTTAAGTTAAGTTCAGCCTTTATTTGTCACACATACATTCTTTATTCTTCGCATATCCCAGCTTCTTGTTAGTAGGTAGGGATCAGAGCGCAGGGTCAGCCAGTTTACGGCGCCCCTGGAGCAGACAGGGTTAAGGGCTTTGCTCAAGGGCCCAACAGCGGCAACCTGGTGGAGCTGGAGCTCGAACCGCCGATCTTCCGATCCGTAACTCAGAGCCTTATCACACTGCCCCCTTATACCGGATGATTTGCTATTAAATAGCCAAAATCGTTAGATTTGTGAAAATCTCGAATGTAGAATGTTTTTGTTTCCTTTTTTCAGACTGCTCTGAAAAAGTTTCAAATAATTTTTCCGTATGCTACAGTATCATAAGTAAAGATCTATGGTATAGTAACATCACAAGACCCCACTGTCTACATACAAGGACATCACATTTTCTCCCAACTACTGTACACTGAATGTGAGAACTGGGTATCATTACTTGGGCATCACTCTTCTGCCAAACTTCCTCCAGTTTGAAGACACTGATCAAGTTACAAATAAAACAAGTTAGAAAAAAAAGTTTGGGCCTGAGAAGATTGACCATTCATTTATTTCATTCTAACCAGCTTCCAAATAAAGAGAAGGCGTAGAAGCAGGAGTGGAACAATATTGTGTTTGTTCAGAACAAACCAAAATGAAAACAAATAGTTTCTAATAAACCTTACTGTGATCCCCAGATTATTTGTTTCAGATAGCCTTCTTGCTAAACCTCTATAGCAAATCACTATACTTTCACAAATTGCCAGGTGTTGGATTTGTTTGCAAGTGCTCTACTCATTATGTCTATAATTATGTCATTTTAGTGGGCTGACATTTAACGTAATACTTCGGATTTCTCAACTGTAGCCTTGAACCAGGATACATATTATTATTATTATTATTATTATTATTATTATTATTCATTACTCGTAGCAAAAATGTTTCTTCCAATGTCAGCTTTAGCATTTTAAACAGGTTTAACCTTTTCTCAAAGAGGAGACTCTTTGTTGTAGGATTTTTCATACATCCGAAAATAGCTTCCCAGTGCAACAAACAAATTAATTGTTTAGGATGTTGGATAGAGCCCTTTTGTTTAACCTACAGCATGGCAGGTACAATGTGGAGTGTGATCAAGATTATTACCTGTCTATGATGGCACACATATCCAGACTGACGTTCTCAAATGCCCCTATCCTGCCCTTCTCCACTGCTGATATGTCAGCCAGCTGATCATCCACCTGAATGTGCTGCATGCAGCCCTGAAATGAGCGCTGCGAGGGAGATGCCGGTGTCCGCAAGAAATAACCTGTACATAGAGTAGCAACAGACAAAATAAAGAAATATTACAATATAATTTAAAACTGCCCCTGTTTAAAAAAAATAATAAAAAATTCTACTAATTTCCGAAAAACTGCATTTTAGTCATTTGGATACGACTACGAAAATGGCAAGCATTAAAAACCTCTAAGCAGAGTCTATATTGGCAATATATTGCTGCATTAATTGTCCAAGTTGTAATTATAATTA
>JAQMYG010000019.1:13103376-13113410 GCA_030014215.1 Clariallabes teugelsi | reverse complement strand
GTGTGTGTGTGTGTGTGTGTGTGTGTGTGTGTGTGTGTGTGTGTGTGTGTGTGTGTGTGTGTGTGTGCGCGCGTGCGGATGGGGACAACTCGTGTGCACGATGTAGAGGTGAGCTCTCACCTTCTCTTCTGTTTAGTTTGGCATATCCAGGAGCATATCCAATGGTGAACACAGATGAACCACTGAACATGCTGTGGGAAAGGGGTGCGGCTAGCGCTTCATCACACTTGTCTATAAAAAAAAGAGAAGGAAAAAATAAAATCAGATCCTTTATCATCAATCCAGTGTTGTGGTATTTCATTACAAAAGCCTTTATGTTAGATTCAAGCATTTCATTACTGTAGAGGTAATACATACTGTATACTGTATGGTGTAATTTTTAAATCTTTATATTAAGAATTTTCCAAAATGTCATTCACATCAAAAACAAGCATGATAATCATAAGTTTGATTAAAAAGTAATCATAATGCAAAACACTATGCTGAAACCGTGAACAGAACAGAAACCGATATACTGAAATGAGAAAACAGGTGTGCAAGCAGTACACTCAAGATTTCAGAAAACAGCTAAAAAATCCTATTAAAAACAACACAAATATATACTGTATGTAGATAGATATAATGTGTTGGACTGCTTTTACAGTCCAACATATTATTATCGTATGTAGTTGACAAATGTATTATAATATTTTAACGTAATGTGAACGCGTGTCTCCAGCCCACATGTTCTAAATCTAAGACCACTATGGTGCTGAAGGGACAGCACCACTTCAGCACCACTTCAACACCACCACTGTTTTGACCCAACTGCAATCAGGAAATGCAAGGCAGCTAAACAGAGAGATGATGATCTACTGTAACAACCTGCAGGTTTACACCATCCAATGTTCTATAGATAGTGACCCTGCTGAGGCTTCAACTCTCTTCAGCTGCATTCCCACGGGACCGTCACCTGCTAAACTATACTGTAGTTGGCTTGGGCTCACCTCGCCACTGACTGAGTACTTCTTTCCCCATTCTCACATTCCCTCTTCCCCATTCCCCTACACTATAGATAAATATAAGAGCAACACTTATATTCGTGTCTCTGGCCTGCTGATAATGTACTTTACAACACAGTTTTTTTTTTTTAACCAAAGCTATAAAAGAAAAAAACAAAACAGCCAATACAATAGTATTCCATTCATCTAGGGACCTCTGGAGGCCAATGGTGACCATTGGATTTATTCCCATTTGTACTGTGGTAGGACCGCTGGTCAACATTCACACACTACAGGTAATTTGGAAACGCCAGTTAGCCTAATCTGAATGTTTCTGGACTATGGGAGGAAACCGGAGGAAACCCACCAAGCATGTGGAGAACATGAAAACTCCATGCACACAGACCCGACACAGGAATCAAACCCAGGAACCGGAGGTGCAAGTCACTGTGCCACCACACTAGTATGGTAAAATAAAATATATTGCCAAAATTATGGACATATTGTTTAGAATGATTTGACTAATTAGATTCTTCCACTAAGGCAGGGGTCGGCAACCTTAAACACTCAAAGAGCCATTTGGACCCGTTTCCCACAGAAAAGAAAATACAGGGAGCCACAAAACCCTTTTCACATCTAAAATGAAGATAACACTGCATATATTGTTTTTTACATTTATGCTATGTATAAAAAAACTACACTATGTTGCATTTATGAAATCAGTGAATTGCTACAGAGAAAACGAAAGTTTATTTCGCGGGTCGAAAAGCGCAAGAAATCGTGTGCCAGCGGCTGTCGCAAATCGGCAGTTGTGACCCATATTTTGAGCGACAAAAAAAGTTAATACGTTTTATTTTAATGTTACAAGATCACCATAATCTTTACATTTAGAATTACATTTTAAAAGCTAATGAACTAAAATTAAATAAATTGAAATTAAATACTCATTATTATTTTCCGAAGCCACAGGGAGCCGCAGCAGAGGGATGAAAGAGCCACATGCGGACCCTGCACTAAGGTAAAGGAGTGATGATGCCACTGGGAACAAAAGTGTGCAATGAGACCATCTTGCTGCAAATGCATTTGAAGAAGTTAAGCATGATAGGGATCTATGTGGGTTTCCTCTGGCTTCTCTGATTTCCCCTACCTCTAGCAAATATGCTGGTAGGTTGATAAGCAAATTTAAGTTGCTCCAGATATAATATGTTTATGCACAGTGCCTTGTGCTGTGTCATGATAGGTTCCAGAAGAACCACGATGGTGTCCTTGATAATGTGGTTTTATTTAACACACAATTCACACCAAGAAGTATGAATCTGCAAAAGTTTAGATGTTGCCAGTGGGAACAACAGACATGGAAACTATACCAGCTTCTACTAGAACAGAAAATTACTGCGAAACCATGAGGACAATATTCCCAAATAACAGCTTACTAGACACTAGTCTAGAGGCTGTACAAGATACTAAAACCTTCTCAGGTTGAAGGATACATTAATGTCATAATATCAAATATCTATATTTCAACAGGAATGAGAGAACAGGTCATTTTTAAATCTTTTTTCCCCATCCATGTATTTTGGACATATCTTAATAACAATAATAATAATAATTGAGGTAGAATGAGTGTTAAGTATTTCCCTGATTTCAGACAAATATTACAGAATAAAATCTATGCTACCTACAAACATATGGTTTGTTGCAAAGTATGCCTTACCACATTTTCTTCCCCATGGCTCAATGTTTCTATCTAGTATAATTTTTTACGATTGTACTTATTTTTTTACGGAAGGACTTTATGCTCCCCCTGTATACTGTATGTAGTTATAAAGGGGGAGCTGCATACACAGTAGCTCTGCTAAAAATGCTTCAACAGATTGAGACATCTAAAAATGCAAATTCACTGAGAGTGCAATGAAATTGTCAGACGTTTCAGCAATTCTGAGCTCAAGACGGGAAGGAAGGAGTTTCCGAGTATTTGCCTTGATAACATGTCTACATCATCCAGTACATTAACTGGGGAGAAAAGTTACAGAGATAGACAGACAGAAAAGAGAGAGAGAGAGAGAGAGAGAGAGCGAGAGAAAACAGTGAGAAGAACCTGACAGGTCAGAGAAGCAGAGAGTCCTAATGAGTGTCTGTGATGTTTCAGCTTGATTGTGTTTGGACCAAAAGTGATGTTCCCAGTGTGCATTTTATCATCGCAAAAACAAGCTGGAAGGTGAACCGGTGATTCTAAATTGCCTCTAGGGCAATTTAATAAATGATATATTGCACCTCTCATGCTGCTATAGCCATGTACTAGAGATAGTGACCCCACTGAGACACAAACTCTCTTCAGCTGTGTCTGCTACCTGCCAATCACAAGCAGCGCCACGGGACTACTAGCCACTGAACACTTCTGCCAGCCATCGCCCTGGGCTCACCTCACCACAAATGTCAACACACGGATTGTCACTGAGCACTTCTTCACTTCTTTTCTAACTCTGACATCTACATTCCCTCTTCCTTTCATACTGTACTTGACGGGAAATTTCATAGAGTGCGATTTTGGTGAGAAAACTAGCATCCTCCGGGAGATATCCTAGAACTCCTGGGCTCTTGTTGGCATCTCTTCAAACTCAATCTACACCTCAATCTCACCAATCTCAGATTTGATCAATATTACCAATTATTAGATATGTCACTTGTTTCAATAGTCGAATCACTTAAACAAAAAAATTAATACGCTTCCCTCATAGCACTATCCTGCCACTAGTGGACTCACTCCTGGGCACTCTGCAAAGCTCTCTTGGTTCTCATCAATCTCGTGGATGCAGGAAAATTCTAAAATTAAGAAATTCTCTGCTGTGTTCCTTAAAATACCCTCTGCTTTGCCCATGCCGATCTTACTGTACCAAGCTCTCCTCATAACTGCGCCCCTTCACTGAGCACTCCTTGCCTCTCCTCAATCTTGCTGTTTGCAAAACCACGAGATTGGTGGAAATTCCTAGTTCTCGATGCAAACTCGCAGAGGAGTCTTTGTCACAGCTCTCCGCAAATCCGTACGTCTACCCCTTCTAGGCTATGGAATGACAATTTCCTTGCCAAATCAGTCTCTATGAGATTTGTCATCGGACTCCGGTATGTATGAAAGGAGACTTCTGTCTGCATGTCCCTAGGTTGGAATGTGTGAGTATACTAACCTTCAATGGACTAGCATTACATCAAAGATGTATATCCTCCTTATACCCCTGGTTCTAGGGCTAGGCTCTGGATTCACTTCAGCCCTGCTAAGGCAGGTACTGGAGATGAATGAATGATGTCTGCCATAATAATGGCATGTCTAAAATTCACTCACTGTTGCATCCATCCATCCATCCATCCATCACAAGCATTATATCCATCCCCATGCACAGCTTCCTAAATATAAGCAGTGTGATACCCAGAACCATGAAAAAAATTATGCCATATATTGCACCACATGAACAAGTGTGAGGGAGCATCAACCACTGAGATGCCAGACTCCTCAAGCATAAACAAAACCGCATGGAGCCAATAAGGAGCAGGACATAAGCCCTCAAGGCTCGAGGCCAATCCTCTCTGACCATGCCGGACAGCTTTTTCAGGACCAATGAAAGGCTGCATACCAAAAACCTAGCCTTATGAGCTCTTGGGATTTGACACAAATATTATACTAAATATTCACTTTTATACTGAACATTTATTCTGGGCTATGTGAAAGAGGACATTATCGTCATATGTTTGTCTATGTTTCTTTACATTTGTTTCATACTGACTCACTTTCTCATTAAAAGTTCACTTCATGCTATTTTAAGCGGAGCAGTGATTTTATACTTAATCAAATACCAAACAGCATCAGATATTAAGAAAAATATGACTGAAAATATGCATGCCATTTTTCTTTCTTTCTGTCTTACACACTTCCTTGCAGATTCATTGGCAGAATCTTCCTGTCCAGCAAATCCCTAAGGAAGCACTGTCATGACATCCTAATGCAAGAATATTATGGACTTTATAACAACTGTCTCCACTGACCCTGGCAGCTTAACTGTTATAACTGGCATCTCTCTTTTTCTCTTTCTCTCTGTCCTCATTGTCTCTTCCCATAATTTTCCTCATCATCTCTGTTCACTTTCTCCCATCGTCTTTACGGCCTTCATCCCTTTCATTGTCTTTGTATACTATATTCAAGTCCTTAATCCAACCTAGCCAAAAACATTGAAGTCTGATTAAATGTATTAGATTTGCTGAATTATTTACAAATAGAAAACCATAAGTAATGATTTTCTAAACATGCATCCACCATTCTGTGGAACTACTGTCTTTATTTATAGTTTCAGCTGAATCACAAGTCACCAAAATTGACATACAGTAGTGTTATGAAGTTCACTTCTTATGTAAATAAAGTGTGACATAACTTGACTAACTTAAAAATAAACCTTGGTGGTGGTTGGCCTATTGACTCAGTTTTGGACATCTTTCCAGCTTAACCATCTAAGAATATCTTCTACTTGTCTTTTCCAGCAGTATTTCCAGGGTCTTCCTCTGCTTTTTATATACTCCATGTTAACGACTGACTAACAAGTTGTCAGAGTGTATGGCCAATCCAGACCCACTAACGACATCTAATCTCCATCTCTAAGATCTCTCAAATGTCTTCATTGCAGAATGTGTGTGCCCAGTCTATCCCCAATTTAGTCCTGAGCTACTTGTTTATTAACACACAACTTTTCTCTTATAAACTTTCTTGTTCTCCATGTTTTTGGATCTTTACAGCATTAATGGTGATGTTCTTTACAGAGAATCTTTGTAAGGTGTTTTTATTGATACATATTGACCTTAACATCAGAAAGGCTATTATTTTCTTGCCAACCATAGTTGTCTAATTCAAACTCCACAACACTTCTGTGGTAGGTAAAACAAAGTCAAGATTATACAGTTAGAATCAGAGTTCTAACGGTCAACTGTCTCTAAGGTTCTGTCTCTTAGGCCATGTCCACACAAAGCCGGGTATTTAAAAAAAAACATTTATTGGCGGTTTTGGCCTTTCGTCCACATGCAAACGCAGTTTTGGTCATTGAAAACGGAGCTTTTGGAAAACTCTGTCCAAAGTGAAGATTGTCCAGAACTCCGTTCTCAGTGGTATTGTGTGGACAGGGCAAATGGAGATTTTGGCTTGTTGCAACGTCACCTTGTGTGCTGATGATGTACATGGACCAAGCAGATATCCGTGTCTTATACCAGTATTCGCTATAAATGGTTTGCTCAAATAAAACAAACAGCATCAGGAAGACCAAAGAGCTATCAAAAGAATTTGGTCCAGAGTCCTCAAAAAGTATCCGGCAGGGTTTGGTTAAAAAAAAAAAAAAAAATCCAATCTTCCGTTAAATAAATAAATGTGTCAAAAGGAGTAGGTAAAGCCGGGATAATTAGAGAAGCAACCAAGCATATTGCTCAGCATGATGCTACCACCACTATGCATAATTGTAGGGGTGGTATGATGTCTCGGGTTAATAAGCAAAAACAGCAGGGATGTGCTGGATATCTCTAAGGTAGAACTTTATATCTATTATCTATCAAAACAAGTTTGAAGATGCATCAATCTTTATGCATGTACGGTTACCTACACAGGTGTTTAAAATGGTTTCTCGAGCACCCACTGGGATTATTGGATTGCCTGCATATATTTCATACGTCTGTGGTTTGCCATATTTTCTTACTCTTTGAGGATAATTTTTTTCAATAGCATCTACATCACCGCCAACAGAATCACTTGCCATTAAGCCAGGAAAAAAAGACAGAAAATGCAGTTTAACCTAAAACTGCTTTTACTTTGCTGTCAGATACCTAAAAGCATCTGGTAAAAATAATTACGAACCAATACGAGGTTATTTGAATGCGAAAAACAAGCATTCAAATCAACATCTTTCACATAGTAACTGTATACTGCTGCATGAATAGACAGTACTTGTACTTTCTTCTTTTTCTGTGTATGTGTCTGAAAATTTCATAATATCAGGAACGAAAGTATGGACAGGAGTAAAGAGTATTTTAGTACTGTAGAGTCAGATGGTAAATAAACACACAAGAATGTTTTACTCTTGAAACACTCTGACTACATGTTAAATAACAATCCCATCTGTAAATTAAATACTGTTTAATCATTCATGATTGTCAGATTGGGCAAATGGTAACATCAAGAGAAATTTAAGTCATAGGCTTTTTAGACTCATTGAGCACCTGATACATGGCCCTTGAGGTAGTGGACATCAGGTCTCTATCATAATTTATTCTTTTAGTGATTATCTGATTCTGCTTTATACTCATAGTTCCACAAACCTCCCAGACTTTATTCCCAATAATGGCTATAGTTCACATCTGAAATGTACACATGGCCTTGTTTTAAAATCAAGTCTAAAATTTGGTTACATGCCATTTACTGTATGTTTCAAGTTTAACAATCAAATCTTTACTAAATATTCTTAGTTATATTTTAAGGTTAAAAATATATATTCTTAAAGTTAAAAACAATAAAAATTTAATTACATCATACTCGTTTGACTATTTAACTGGTTTGAGTAATGACTTACAGTATATTCTTACTATAATTTTTACTTAGAGGATTTTTCCTTTTGGGACTGGTTGATTTCACGGTGTTTATAAGTCAACTTCTACCCTTTTTCTTGCCACAGTTTTTATACTGCTTTAAGGATTCTATGGATATATTGTCTATGTTTCTGTAATACAAAAAAAAAACATTTTAGGGAGATCCCTATGATGGCACTATTATAATTCAAAAAACATAGTGATGAACAGTTGCCGGAGGGCTTACAGTACACACCTGGAATGATGGATGTGCTTGACAATAAAAGATGCAAAGTACACCTCAGCTCTTGCTACCTTCTCTGTAAAAGTACTTTACTGTACTTTGGGGTGAAGTGTGTTTTTATTTTAATTTTTTTGTATTAATTTATATATATATATTTAAAGAATAGAATGCCATCGCAGGACAGTAAACTGGACTGATGGAGAGAGAACGTGCTGAATGTAAAGCCCGGCCACTAAGAAAAAGTGAAAAGGCTTTCACTAAAAGCGGTCACTTTTATATAGGTGCATATAATGTTTTTGATTTTGTGTTCGGACGCTGTTTTATGTTCAGGTCTATAGTAAACTGAATTTTGGCAGCCATACCCGAGTTGTCTGAGCCTATTTGACATGGGTAAACAACTGAGCTATAGTTACTAAAAGTCATAAGCACTAATCCATTACCTGATTCTACTACATCAAAGAGATTTGCATATTCTACAGAAGGTCAGGGACAACAAAAGGGTTGGGTTGCGCCATAGGAAGAATTGCCATAAGAGGATTGAGGAGACTGGGGTGGGGGGGAATTTAACATTTTATGTAAAATGTAAGAAGACAATAACAAAAACAAACACAAAACAACAGCTCTCTCACTCATTCACTGTGTATCCCACTTGGCCTGGAGTCTATCCCAGGAGACATGGAGCACAAGGTGGGGTACACCCTGGAAGTGGTTCTAATCTATTGCAGGGCACACATACTGTACATACATGCACACACTCATACGATCATTCATACACTACGGGTAATTTGGAAACGCCAATTAACTTAACCAGTATGTCTTTGGAGTGTGGGAGGAAACCGGAGTACCCGGAGGAAACCTGACAAGCACGAAGAGAACATGCAAACTCCAACCCAAGACAAGAATCGAACTTGGACCCTGGAAGTGCAAGGCGACATTGCTAACCACTACGCCACTGTGCCGCCCAAATACCTTCTGTGTTCACTATTTATATGCAGATTTATTACCTATAAATGAATGACAAGTTTTGTCAAAGTTTTATCTCATTTAGAGTGAGAAGGTAAAAAAAAATTCTATAACTGAGTTTCCTCCCTGTCCCCCTGGTAAAGCTCACATATAAACTAAAAGCTTTTACAGGTTAATGGGAGACAGAGCCTGGACAAGCTCATGTGCTAATGTACGTGGCACTAAAGCCAGAATTCTTTGTTACTACACCCTTCTTTATTTAAAGCAACACTCAAACAACCACGGCTATGAAAAAGATTCTAGTATATCCCTTGTCCATTAGCACAGTGGTCTTGAAGTAGTCTTTTTCATGATTTCATTAGGAAATGAAAGTGTGTGCTTCTTTGCTTGCTCATGAATGCTAATGCACCTTCTTTCTCTTTGTAGAATCAGTTAGTGTTGTCAGAAAGTTCCAATTTATATTCAAGTTTCATGGAAATAATTAACTCCTAACCTATTTATCGCAGAGCATATGCAGTGGAAATACTTAGACATTAACATAGCGGGAAATCAACATTTTGATTTGAACTATCCAAATTGCGATTTAAAGCTTTAGCTGCAACACATTTAACATTAATACAATCTTCTGACAACAGCAATAGTCTAACTTGAACTCTGCTTCATGTCTGATATCATATTGTCAAAGTTTCTGTCCAGTAAATTAGACGTATAATGTTAATTTGCAATGGGTTGTAATTTGTTTTTGTCAGCTAGCCCAAACCCCACTTTCAGAACCAGACAAGTAAGCACTTTCTGCAAGAAAACCCATCTGATAATCGTATGTCATCTTAAACAACACTTTGTAATTGCATAAAAACTGCATCCAAATCGTTCCAAATCACCTCTGAACCGTCTAGGTTGTTTTGTACACGTTGTACATGAGATACAAAGCTAACTAGCTTTCAACACAATCAAGGGTACTACTTAATGTGTGGAAAAGGGGATTTTACACCCTACACAGTGTACTCGTTTTCCATTTCATGCTATTTGGGATTGAACCCTGAAAATATCTGATATTCCAAAATAATAAATAGAACAATTCAGTAAATCTCATATGTTTCACAAGACTCTCCACTACCTCCATGGTTTATTCTCCTCATCTCTTGGCTACATAGCAAGAATTTAATACTACTATCACCCCTGTTAATTACCCATATGAAAAAAACCTGCATGATTCATATAAAGCAATCATATATCTTCCTTACTTAATCCGGTCAGAATGA
>JAQMYG010000019.1:13031028-13044365 GCA_030014215.1 Clariallabes teugelsi | reverse complement strand
TGCAGACATCCATTGTGTGTGTCCTCGGCAGTTTTTTCCTGAGGCTTTTTAATATTGTCCATATCGATATCGGAATTCTATCGTATCGACCAAAATTAATATATCGTGATATAAATTTTTGCCATATCGTCCAGCCCTACATTGTCTGGAATTTATGTAGGGTTTGTCAATAATTTAAGTTTATTTTTATATCTTTATCCTGTATTCAGGGACGCAGGGGGCCTGGAGCTATCCCAGGAAACTTAGGGCAGACCTGGACAGGGTGCAGGGCACACACACACACACACACACACACACACACACACACACACACACACACTCATTCACACACTATGGGTAATTTGGGAACGCCAATTAGCCCAATCTGCATATCTTTGGACTGTGGGAGGAAACCGGAGTACGCGGAGGAAACCCAGAAAGCACGGGGAGAACATGCAAACACTGCATGCATACCACAGTATGAGTAATGTCAAAGTGTAATGCAGGCACAGTTCTTGGCGGATCTTCACAGTTTAACACACTGTCCTTCAACATTCCCCATAAGCATCAGTTGGAGGAATGGGATAGGTACAGTATGGGAAGGAATTGTTCTGCCACCTTTTTCAAACTCAGTCCCCATTCATGACCACTTCCATATTAGCGTAAACAATGCTTAACTATGAATACTTTTTCCTCCATCAAGAGACCCATTTCCAACAACAACTGGATGCTTGTGCAAAATTACTGTAAACTATCATGAATCACCATAAACTGTCATGGAAAAGCTAATAATTGCTGTATTAATTCCAATACTGTCTGGAATGTGGTAACTGATATAGAACTAGCAGAATCTGCTTGAAAGTAAATGTCCAGTTGTAGTGCAGCCACATAAGGGGCAATTTTATATTGTGTAAATAAGACGGCTAAATAATGATGCAGCTGCAGCACTTTATTAATTATGCCCTGATTGGTTTCTTGTGCCTATATATATTTTGTGTATTGGTTCCCGCTCTCAAACTCTCGCGAGACTGCGTTGCCGGTTGGCCCGGGAAAATGGTGACGCACGTGGTCACATGACCCGGAAATAAAAGCCGGTCCGGAAAAACACTCGAGGAGGGAGTTAGGAGTTTTCAGCGCTCTGTGTACATGGTTGCTTTCACGGAGTTTACAAAGAGACTGGCGGGGACTTTTCCTTGCGGGATTTCCTGGTCATCCGGGGTATCGCCGACTGGACTGCTTCGTTACCGTTCTCACACTCCGTCATCGGCCTCCCGGATATTTACCATCCTTTCCGGTGAGACCGATCCATCTCCTTCGCACACACATACAATAACCTGGACTTTGGACAGTTTACACCTTCACACACTCTCCGTTTTTGATTGTATATATTTTGTAAATATTGTTTATTTTATTAGTTTTCTTGGTTGGTGCACCTTTTTGTTTCCTTTTTGTATAATACACTTTTGGTTTGGTTTAAATTGGTCTTGTGCGTATCATTCTCGTATCATTCTTTTAAAGCACTCAGGCACAAGGATAAAGACCTAGCAGTTTTTGTAACATTAGTTAAAGATATTTTAGCTGAGCGTTACATAGTGGTACTGAACTAAGAACAGGAATGGCAATTTTGAAATGTCTAGTCGTACAGGGCACAAAAGGTCTAACTGTAAAGGACAGGTCCAATTTTTTTAATGTACCTGTAATAGAGACATGAGCAGCTATGCAGCTAAAGTTACAAATGAATCACCTGTAGGACTTTTGTAGTTTTTAATCGTGTCTTGCGGTTTTGGCCACTCGATGACAGGGACATGGCATAGACAAGGAAGTGGTATAAGTGAGATAATGATGCCCTCAATTGTTTTCAGACAGACCTGCTTGGAGAATTTCCAATGGACCGTTTCCAAATTCCTGAGAAATTATGCAATTAACTAAGCTAAGTTGCAAATATATGTAGCAATACCATTTTCCCTCTTCATCAATAATCCTAGAGAGATAACTCACAGTGTCGAGATAAAATGTACTGAGTCCTAGCTTGTCTAGGGTTGAGTGCATGCAGGGAGGGACATTAGATAATAACACATTAATTTGGTTTAGGCCACAAAAATCGTAACAGGGTCTAAGTTTACACCTCTCTTTAAAATAAAATAATCCATGAGTTTCTGTCCTTCAGTTACACTCTTCCCTGGCTTTGCTTTTAGCATGGGATAAACATTAAACATGTTACCTTAGAGGGGTTGGGAAAGCATGACACATGTGACCAGAATACTCTTCAAAACTCCTTGGAAGAAGCCGGCTTAAACAGAAGGTGTAGATCCTGGTTATTCTGTGATAAGGAATGATGTGTTCTCACTGTGCTTTGCCTATTGTGTCATTTAATGAGTGAAGTCTCCCTCGCTGATCTTTTTGCAATCTGGAGCTTGGATGCAGAGAGGAGTCTACAAAGTCTACCCTGGAATCTTGATCTGAATTGCAATTGGGGTGTCTATAAACTTTCTGTTCATTCCTGTGTAGATGAGAGAGAAAGTACTACCAATATGCCGAATGACAGTTATTACATTAGAACATTGATGCTCTTCCAGACACTGTTCTGTGAGTGGACTGGATAGTGTTTCTGTCTATCCAATGTAGAAACAATTGCCGTCTCCTCTTTCTTAGTAATATTCTTGGATAGTAAATCAATCCGTTTTTTCTGTACTGCAAGTTTTACTTTGCCAGCAATAAAGTCAGCAATAAAATAAGCTGTTATTTTGATCATTATAAAAGTTATAGACTGATTTAATATAGAATTATAACAGAAAATCTTGACATTTATTAGGGCCCTTGTTATATTTGTCAAGCTGGATTATGACAGTTCTAAAGTAAGGTTTTGTCGATGTGACAGGTCCTGCCAGCAGTAATTGTTGGCTGGTAAGATTTCAATGTGCTCCCCTTAGTGCTGAACAATTCTCTCAATTAATTAGGTTTTGTATTTACATATTTGGTAATTAATTTATTTTATATTATTTTCAAGTGTTCTAAGCACAATTATAACAGTTTGACAGTAAAACAAGATAAATGCCAAAAAAGTATTTAGTCAGCCACCAATTGTGCAAGTTCTCCCACTTAAAAAGATGAGAGAGGCCTGTAACTTTCATCATAGGTATACCTCAATATGAAAGACAAAATAATAATAATAAAAAAAAAAATCCAGAAAATCACATTGTAGGATTTTTAAAGAATTTATCTGCAAATTATGGTGGAAAATAAGTATTTGGTCATTTACAAACAAACAAGATTTCTGGACCTGTAACTTCTTCTTTAAGAGGATCCTCTGTCCTCCACTCGTTACCTGTATTAATGGCATCTGTTCAGTATAAAAGACACAACCTCAAACAGTCACACTCCAAACTCCACTATGGCCAAGACAAGAGCTGTCAAAGGACACCAGAAACTAAATTGTAGACCTGCACCAGGCTGGGAAGACTGAATCTGCAATAGGTAAGCAGCTTGGTGTGAAGAAATCAACTGTGGGAGCAATTATTAGAAAATTGAAGACATACAAGACCACTGATAATCACTCTATCGATCTGGGGCTCCACGCAAGATTTCACCCCGTGGGGTCAAAATGATAACAAGAACTGTGAGCAAAAATCCCAGAACCACATGGGGGGACCTAGTGAAGGACCTGCAGAGAGCTGGGACCAAAGTAACAACACCTACCATCAGTAATACACTGCGCCGCCAGGGAATCAAATCCTGCATTGCCAGACGTGTCCCCCTGCTTAAGCCAGTACATGTCCAGGCGCGTCTGAAGTCTGCTAGAGAGCATTTGGATGATCCAGAAGAGGATTGGGAGAATGTCATATGGTCAGATGAAACCAAAATAGAACTTTGGGTTTGGAGGAGAAAGAATGCTGAGTTGCATCAAAAGAACACCATATCTACTGTGAAGCATGGGGGTGGAAACATCATGCTTTGGGGCTATTTTTCTGAAAAGGGACGAGGATTTTGATCTCCACCCATGTAGATGGTGTCCAAGGGGGTGGCCCCAACATCCTTCCCCATAACCCACATGCCACGCTGTTCTTGCTGAGTGCCCAATCAAGACTCACAAAGGTGTGGAGGGATTTATTCTTTCATTGCCAATTACACTGAATCAAGAACTATAATTTACAGTATCATTATGTACAGTATGTGGCCAGTTTTGATTTTTGGAAGTTACAACCACCTCCATCCCCTATTAATTTTGCATATGATTACCTTCTACCCTTAGCCAAGATGATTAAGGACATTATCTTGTTAGAGTAGGAGCATACAATTCAAACAAATACACCGTCATTAGTTTGTCGGTCTACTCCAATACATTATATTAAACAATAAACAGGATGATGGAGAACAAATTTAACATTAGTATTCAGCAGTGCTGCTTTAGTGCTATTATATGGTTTATTAATCCTGATTTTGAAAACAAAAAAGGCCTACATCTATCCAGAAAATGCAAGCGAAATCCACTTTGAGAGTGGAGAGAGGGGGAGTAGTTTTATTAGGGTCATATAATGCTGTGTGACAGATTAATGCCTGCAGCATTCAGAGCATCACCATGTAGCAGTTCTCTATAAACCATGCCAACTCACAGATTTGGCATTTTTAAAGGTCTTTGCAGAAATGTAATGATGGATAACAGTAAATGGGTGTGGAAAGTTTACTTAGTTTGTAAACTTGCTATTTTAAAACACAGAGCAGAAAATAACATTTCTTAAAAACATTTTTTAAGCCTGACCATTAGATAATCATATGACCATCAGACCACATAACCATTAGACCACTAGATAATCATATGTCATTATGATAATTTTTCATTATCCTGAGGAAAGGGTAAAAAGGCTACGTCTGTCAAAAAAAACAAGAAAAACACACACACAGGCTACATATATATTCTTGCACATTTGTAGTCTCACATGTAACGTAACAATATGTTACAGTATAAATGGTGAGAAAATATTAAAAACTGATTCCTGTTGTGTTTAAACCTACTTTATTGCTCCCTTTTTATAGATAGAAGCCTGTTAGGGTAGCATGTGTTCAATGTTCACCAATTATCTACAGTATTATTTCAGAAGGGTCAAGCAATTACTGATGCCTCAAGCAATTACTGCTGAAATTACTGCTGAAATTACTGGAATTGGCTAAAGAACATTATTAAAAATGTAGAAGGATAGAGCTTAACAGTTTACCTTCGCCAACGAAATGTGCTCGGAAACAGTATGTGATAACGAAATCACTTTAAATTACATTTATGGCATTTGGCAGTTTGGTTGCCACTGATCAGAAATACATTTATATTGCCACCAAGCTTACCAGGATCACATCTCCCCAAAGCCCACACAACGCATTCACTAAAATCGAATGTTGTTAACGCTATAGTTAGTAGAAAGTAACACGATAACGCTAGTCCAAATGTTTTTCTTTTTACAATTACCATTTAGGCATTTGGCTGATGCCCTTATCCAGAGCAACTTACATTTTTATCTTATTATACTGTATATCTGAGCAGTTGAGGGTTAAGGGCCTTACTTAAGGGCATAACAGTGGCATCTTGGTGGTTGTGGGGTTTGAACCTGGGATCTTCCAAACTGTAGTTCAATGCTACAGTATAACCACTGAGCTTAATGCTTTTTGATGCACCCATTAGGACTCACGACAGATGATAAAAAATTTGTCACAGGTGTTCCATTGGATACCGTTCCTGATGCACTGCTCCAGTTTTTGTTCAGGCTTAGAAACGGCGCTTAGGGTGTCCTCCAACCCCAGTGGGGTTTGGGCTGGGACACAATCTCCGGTTTTCGCATTCCAGTTTTTTTTTTGCTCCACTATTGCATTTCGTGTTAATCAACATAATTAAAATAAGCTAATATCAAACGCTCTGCATTTCCTTTCAATATCAAAAAAAAAAAAAAAAAGACAAGCCAAAAGTTGACCAAATTATTGTATCCAATGTATTTCAAAGATGGAATGAAATTAAAAATAGGCACTTGCATTTGACCGAAAACCTAGTGAAAGAAGAATGTATTTGTGCTGTAGCTTACAATGAATTTGGTGCCCCCTTTCACCTGGAGCCCAGGTTAGCCCATGCACCAAGTCCTGCACAGATGACATGTAAATGAACACTTACTTACAGAACATGTAATTTCACTAATAACCTCTCACTATCGGCTGATTTCAGATTCAGCCTTTTGGATAAGCATTTAAGTATAATCATGGATTCAAGCAAGTGTAGAGACCAAGCCCTCAGTCCTACCTAACCCTAGAGGTCACCAGACCAGCAGACTTCCCAACACCAGTAAAAAAAAACCCATAAAACCTTTACAACTCCGCTTATCTGACCACAAAACAGTATCAAGAACCTACAAAAAAAACACTTTTAAAAAAACAGAATTTTGACAAAAAGAAGAGAACCAATTATAATTTAACCTTCACACTACTTTTATATACATGTTTTTCAACTACATATTTTCATGCGTAATGTTCCTTACTCTAAGTATGTGTGAATGAATGAGAGAATAAATAAATTCATGTTTAGACTCATTTGAATTGCCATATAATTAGGACTACAGATACGGTATCCGAGTTGTATTAAAAGGTTGACACAAAGGTATCAGTTAAAATGAACAAAGGATTCAGAATTTATGCAAATATACAAAAATTAACACTCTAAGTTGGACCAACAGATTTTGGTAGACATTCTATAGAAAGATGTGGTAGTTTAAACATTTTCTTACAGGGCCAGACTCAGTTGGTCCTTTGGTCTCACTGGACCCCAGAAGAGAATCAGATTCTCTGGTGGCATGTAAAAGAAGGTCATTTTGTGTCCAATTTGAGGTTGCATTTTCTTTTCCAATTTTTTTTATTTTTACTTTTTATCCGTCTGCACACTCACTCTCACTCATTATCTATACCGCTTTATCCTGTATTCAGGGTTGCGGGGACCTGGAGCCTATCCCAGGGCACAAGGCGGGGTACACCCTGGACAAGGTGCCAATCCATTGCAGGGCACACACAAACACACTATGAGCAATTTGGGAATTAGCTTAACCTGCATATCTTTGGACTGTGGGAGAAAACCCACCAAGCACGGGGAGAACATGCAAACTCCATGCACATAGAGACAGGAATCAAACCCGGACCCTGGAGGTGTAAGGCGACAATGCTAACCACTACACCACTGTGCCGCCCCGTCTGCACACCTCCACAAAAAATATATATAACTAATAATAACTTTCTCAGACATGAGCCATTGTCCTTTCTCTGTGTGTGCATGAGTTTGAATGTGTTTCATTGTCCATAGTGTAAATGCATGTTAATTGTCACTTTCCCCCTCAACAATATAAAGAGAATATTACACAGAGAGTTTAGCACTGTATCCACTGTACGTTCTAGCTTTTGGTAATGCAAGGAAAGTACTAAGTGAACCTTCTGGGCAAACACATTTTAACCATGAAGCAAACAGAATGGGCCTTATTTACACTAGCATTTATGGTGCTTACAACCCATCCATGTCCCAGCTGCTAGGACCACATCTCTGTTATGCTAATAATATTCAAAATATGGCCAATGTTCTGAAACAGGTGAGAACCTTGTCTGAGACAACACTTCTTAGTACTTTAACACTGTTTTGAGCACATAGACAGATGTTCAGAAATGCTGCCTACATACCACAACACCACAAAATTAGAGGAACACACAGCATCAGTGACTGGCTGAGACACCACAAAAAAACGTAGATGACTGATTAAGTGTGCTCAATGGTTAAAACCAGAGAAGTTCTGATGACAAGACAGGCCTCTGCACAGCCAGGCCCAAACTGAGACGTAAAGCACACCTATGCAGAAAGAATACACGTCACTTTCTAAACACCAAGGACACAAGGTGTATGTGAAATGGCATTCCATCTATCACAAACTTTAAAACTACACCACATGTTTGTAAAGGTGAAAACTTGCTCACCGATGCACTGAGTAATGTCTATGCATGGGTGAATGTACAGAACAACATGTCAATAGGGAAGACCACTCCTACTGACTACGTAGTTTATCTGTCTGCAGTAGACATCAGGAAGGCTCAGTCAAACTGTAGATCCTGACAACATACCTGGATGGTTACTCAGGGAATGTGCTAATCAAGAGGACCATCTTTAATTCTGTGTCAAAGAAATCATTCATGTCCTGCCTAAATGACTACAAGCCCATTGCACTCATACCCATCTTCATGAAGTGCCTCAAGTGGCAGTGTTCCCAATACACTAGAGCTATTTCAGTGCACTTACTACTGTATTTCAAACTCTCAACACTTTAAAAACTTTGCTGCCATCCAAACAGTCAACTGGGCTAATTAAACATCTAACCCAGTATGACTTCTAGAGAGGAGTGGAAAATGTATTCATTTATAAATCACATTAGAAGCCACACACGTTTTTGAGTTTTGAGACTTTGGAGGCATTTGAGGCAGTAAAATGTCACCATTTCTGTATAATCCTATAGATTGTACACTCTGAACTTATTACACATCTTCATCCATGTTTGTTTAGAAATAATAATTATGGAAGATGACAAAAAATGTGTACTGCTCAGTAAAAATGTAGCTTTTTTCACTTAATTTAAAGGTAAATGTTAAACTCTTCTATTTGAAGTTAGTTTTTATTGTTTAAATGCTGCCCTTGGGTTTTAAGTGAGAAAACAAAAGTTAAAAGGAATGCCGTCTCTCTACAGGTAGCTCACTCATCGTCTATACCGGGTGGCAGGGGGGCCTGGGGCCTATCCCAGGAGACTTAGGACAGGGTGCCAATCCATCGTAGGGCACACACACTCACACACTTATTTACACTCTATGGGCAATTTTTGGGAACGACAAGTAGTCTAATCTGCCTGTTTTTGGACTGTGGGAGGAAACCGGAGAACCTGGAGGAAAACACATTCTTTTATATAGGAAGGGAGCTAGGAGACAGGAGCAGTTCAGTCAATGAAGTCATTTGTTGTTGGTGGTCTTTCGGCTGCTCCCGGCAAGGGGTTGCCACAGCGGAATATCAGGTCCGCACAACAACTTTGGCACAGGTTTTACGCCGGATGCCCTTCCTGACGCAACCCTCCCATTTTATCCGGGCATGGGAGCGGCACTGCATCCAGTGGCTGGGGTTTGGGCACTGGCTGGGAATCGAACCCGGGCCTTCCGCATGGCAGGCGAAACACCTACCACTGAGCCACCAGTGCCCGTCAGTCAATGAAGTCATTATTGTTCTAATTTTTTTTTTTAATTATGTTAACTATTAAAACTTTTCCTCTTTTTTTAAATAAAGGTGGTCTCTACCTAGCACCTACTGTAGTGGTCTCCAAGCTAGCACTAGGTCATTTGCAGTCATTACACATCAAATTCAGCTAGGGACTGAGACAGGTAGGAGGAAAATAATACATTTCATACATGTTAAAACTAAATATATATTTTTTTTCGCTTGTTAATTTGGGTATCCAAGTCATTTAAAGATAAATAAATAAATACTTATTTAGATCCAATCTAATTACAATATACATATTAGAGGGAAAAAATAAGGCTGTCTGTGGGTTCTGCTGTGGGATTTCCCGGCCTGAAATTGTGTCCCAGTCCAGCCTTGGAGACAGTGCTAACCACTATGCCACCGTGCCGCCATTCAATAGCCATCATATTCCATTGAATCTAACATTCATGCCATACTGTAATAGATTTAATGGGCTGGGCCATGCAATGATGGAACTCCTGATAAATTATTACAGATATTTCCAACAGTATGCTACTGTACATCATCAAATGATTAAATTTTTAGACAAGGTCAAACTTATTACTACAGATTGTGACACAGATACAGTAGTAAGAAATATAACCAGTTTACCGCACCCAAGTTAACAGCACAGCTAGTCATAAAAGTTTCACTTTATCCACCAGTGGAAGATAGATACCAAAACATATCCTGCGTATCCTGTTTTGTGGAACACTGCAGTACTTTTGATAAATTAATGGAATTCCAGAATAAGTAATAAAGCTGCCTTTAAATGGTCTAAACACGGACCATTTTGGCAAGCATTAGCGTCTCATTACTCATATTCCACACATGCAGGACGAGTGGCAGGTACAAGGGGGTTTAACACACATGGCCAGGTGTTGAGAGCACTGAAAATGAGCACTGCTGCAAAAATAAGATGTATTAGTGCTTACACTGAGATTAAATTGCATCAGATAAAATATTTACGATATTGGTTTTTAGAGAATAGAGAAAATCAACAGCCACTCGGGATTTACTGTCGTAAATAACCATGTCCTGTTGTGCTTATTGCAGTGCAGTATCTACTCCATTCACAAGCCGCTAAATCCGCTTGAATTATAGGCCTAATTTCGGCACACTGATGCAACAAAAAAATGCAGTGTACTATGGAATTAAGTTCACTTTAAACACCAAGTTAGTGTTAAATTCTGAAAAAGCATGAACTGTAGCAACAAATGATAAGAGCCATGAAGATGCTTTTCAGTGCAGTATATTTTCTGCATGCCAAAATGAAAACCAATACCATAAATAATACCAATATTACTGTATTTTGTGCTCCATCTGTGTTAAACAAGTGGAAGCGGTGCTGTTAGCAGATCATCAGCTTTTTAACTCTGTTGTCTGGTTCATGATGTCCAGTCGAGATTTTATCTAAAATTATTCCCTTGGTTGAAATGCCATAAGAAACTGCCACTCTAGCCCCTCTCTCTCTCTTTCTCTCTCTTTCTTTCCAGAGGCGGACACAGATTCTTTTGGTGGTATTAACTGCTGCCCCCCTGTGGACAATAAACCAAGCATTCATTCATCATCAATAACTTGTCATGGTCACAGTGGATTCATGGCCCTTTCCAGGCAACAATAGATGTTCACACATTCATAGACAGAAAGACACAATTACTGCTCATGGAAGGAAACCATAGAACCCAGAGGACTCGGACAGAAATTAGGTGAATATGCACAAAAACTCCATAAAGACATGAACCCTGCAGCTACTGTATGAGGCAGCAACACAGAAAGATTGTTTCCTATTCCTGATATATTAGATGCTGCTTTTTGCAACACTTATCTGCTAGAGATAAACCCGGCACCTGCAGTTTTTAGCCCAGACATAAACTCATAGTTAAGGCCAATAAGAACATAATCTTAATGAATATTATAAATGGCACATAAAGGAGCAATTGAGGGGGTTAAATGATGCGATGAGTCGAGTGACCCTATTATAAGTGATGAATGTCAGTTTAAGAAGGGAAGTGCATGAAGCAACAATTCCTGCCAGCACCAAAGTGGTCTACTACATACAACAAACAGCAAATACAGTCTTATGCAAAAGTTTAAGCACCCCTTGATAAATAACAGATTTTGTAGATTTTTTTAATTGAAAAGATGTTAAACAGTCTCTCTCGGTAAAATGGAAAGAAATGCACAATATTTTCAGCAAACATTGATGCATAGTTACAGTACCTTTTATGTCATAAATTGATCAAAGAAAAAATAAAAACATTATTGTGGCACTGTGCAAAAACGTTTGGGCACCCTACATAATCAGTACGTAGTAACACCTCCTCTGGCAGATATCACAGCTTGCAAACGCTTTCTATGGGATTTTCTCCCATTCTTCCTTGCAAAAGGCTTCTAGTTCTGTAATATTCTTTGGTGGTCTTGCATGCACAGCTCTTTTAAGATCTACACACAAATTGTCAATGATGTTTAAATCAGGGGACTATGATGGCCAATACAATACCTTCAGCTTGCGTCTCTTGAGGTATGCCATAGTGGATTTCGAGGTATTTTTAGGATCATTTTCCAGTTGTACTGTAGAAGCCATACTCTTTTCAGCTTCAGCTTTTTTTCAGATGGTGTGATGTTTGTTTCCAGAATTTGCTAGTATTTAGTGGAATCCATTCTTCCCTCCACCCGTACAGTGTTTCCTGTGCCACTGGCTACAACACAACCCCAAAGCATGATGGATCCACCCCCATGCTTAATAGATGGCAAGGTGTTTTTTTCATGAAATGCTGATCCTTTTTTTCTCCAAACATGCCTTTGCTGATTGTGGCCAAATAGTTCTATTTTAACTTCATCAGTCCACAGCACTCGTTTCCAAAACGTATCAGACTTCTGTAGATGTTCTGTCGCATACTTCAGACATTGGATTTTAGATGAGACGCAGGTAAGGTTTTCTTCTGCTTACTCTTCCATGAAGGTCTTGTGGAACGTTTTTTTTTTTTATTATTTGTCTTTCTGACCAGCATCCAAGCAGTTCTCTCCGACAGATTTCTTAGTCTTCCAGATCTCATCTTGACCTCCACAGTTCCCCTGAACTGCCATCTCTTAATTACATTTCTCACTGTGGAAACTGCAAGCTGATAACGCTTTGCTATCTTCTTGTAGCCTTCTCCTGCATTGTGGGCATCAATAACTTTCACTTTCAGAGTCTTGCACAACTGCTTAGAGGAACCCATGGTTGGTGAGTGTCCGCAAGTGTATGCACAAGGTTTGAAGAGTCAAAGTACTTGTAAAGCTTTAAAATTGGCATTTACTAATGACAGCTGTTGCCATGCATCAGATCTAACGAGCTGATTAAGGTCTGAAAAAAGAATCTGAGACTCTGGAACTCTTAGGGTGCCCAAACTTTTGCACAGTGCCATAATAATTTTTTTATTTTTGGTCAATTTATGGCATAAGAAGTAACTGTGCATCAATGTTTGCTGAAAATATTGTGCATTTTTTCCATTTCCAAGAGAAACTGTGTTAACATCTTTTCAATAAAATTTTTTTTTTTTTAATCACCAAAATCTGTTATTTATCAAGGGGTGCCTAAACTTTTGCATAAGACTGTACATGTGACATTTAGCATATTATTTTAATTTATTTGCCACTTCTATTAATTTCACATTTCAGAGATTGAACCTTCTAACCTTTCAACCTTCTAACCCTCGCCTTCATCTACACATAAAAAGAAAGACGAAGTACGAAAATTAAGAATTAAACAGTCTTTGTTGTACAACAATGGCACTGTTTTGTCAGAGCTCTTAATCTTCCTGGGTTTTTCACAGAAAAGCTCCAGTGCCTGCGCATATGGGAATGCCTCTGGTGCTGGTCCAGTTATTGATATTCACAGACATGCAGTCGGGTGCTCTATTTTCAGTCTGTTTCTCAGGCCAGTGACAAACAAATGAAAGACACTGGTTTAAATTAAGAAAACTTGGTACCCCCCCCCCCCCCCCCCGATTAATCGATTAATCGGATAAAGCTAGCCGCTTCTTTAGTTTGATGTTTTGCTTATAATTATATATAAAACAATACCAACATTTGT